>JAECUM010004907.1:0-29379 GCA_016617855.1 Megalonaias nervosa
TGCTGTCAAGGCATGGTAATATTCTAATGCCAAAGGTAGGTGTGACGTTTGGTTTATTGTCATATAAGGTTTTATATTTGGGTTCAAAAACAGCCGAAAAAGCAGGGTTCAGAGGGTTTGAGCTTAATTTGAGAGCATACTGTGCAGAAAGCATTTCTCTACGTTGTGGTAAAGGTGGTTCGTTCGCTTCAACGAGTAGGCTTTCACACGGGGATGTCTTAAATGCTCCCCAGGCAAGTCTTATTCCCTGATGATGAATTGGGTCTAGCATCTTCAAATAGGACTTCCTAGCTGAACCATAGACAACGCAACCATAGTCTAGTTTCGAGCGAATAAATGTTCTATATAAACTGAGTATGACTTTCCTATCAGCACCCCAGTCAGTGTGCGCTACTACTTTAAGTAAATCTAGAGACTTCAAGCATTTAGCTTTCAAATTCTTCAGGTGTGGAATAAAAGTCAGTTTTCTGTCGAAGATAATGCCTAAAAATTTTGCTTCCTCAACAACTGGAATAGGTGTTCCGAACAGCGTGAGTTTAGGTCCATCATGATGTCTTCGTAACTGACAGAAATGCATACATACAGTTTTTGATTTCGAGAATTTGAAACCGTTAGTACTCGCCCAATTTTGAATCTTGTTGATATTTTGCTGTAATTGTCTTTCAATTGTATGCATGTGCTTGGATCGGTAACATATTAAAAAGTCATCAACATATAGGGAGCAATCCACACCGGGAGTCAGACACTTGGTGATTCTATTAATTTTTATGTTAAAAAGCGTCACGGATAAAATACTGCCCTGGGGCACACCCATCTCTTGATCGTGCATATCAGAGAGGGTGGAGCCAACTCGCACCTTGAATTCCCTGTCTGAGAGGAAGTTTGATATGAACGAGGGCAGTCGGCCTTTTAGACCCAGATTGTGTAGGTCATTTAGTATTCAGTACTTCCACGTTGTGTCATAGGCCTTTTCCAAATCAAAGAAAACCGCTACTAAGTGTTCTTTCTTGAAGAAAGCGTCGCGAATAAATGTTTCCAGTCGAACCAGATGATCATTGGTACTACGACCATAACGAAAGCCACTTTGGAAAGGATATATTAAATTGTTGGTTTCCAAATACCATACAAGCCGAGAATTGATCATTCGTTCCATTGTTTTGCATACGCAGCTAGTTAATGATATAGGTCTATAGTTGGTAGGATCTGCGCTATCTTTACCTGGTTTGGGGATTGGTATTACTGTTGCTTCTTTCCAAATTTTTGGTACATTACCAGTAATCCATAAATCATTGAAGATTTCCAGGAGAACTGTTAAGGATGGTTCTGGAAGGTGTTTCAAAAACTGGTAATGTATATCGTCAGGCCCAGCGGATGTAACATGGGCCTTATTCAAAGATTCCATAAGCTCCGACAATGAAAACGGTTGGTTATAACTCTCTGAGTTATTCGATGTGAATTTCAACCGTGTTTTTTCTTTTTGTGCTTTTAATCTTCGGAAAGCTTCTGAATAATTAGACGATGAGGAATTTTTGGAGAAACAATCAGCAAGTACATTAGCTATTTCATGTTTGGTATTGAAATTGTTGTTATTTATCTTCACATGTCGGAATGAACTGTATTTTCCCTTTCCATTTATTTTGCGGATCGTGTCCCAAACTTTCTTTATTGAGGAACGAGAGTTTAAAGTTGAAACATATTTTTTCCATGATGTTCGTTTACTTTCTTTAATTATGCGGCGAGCTTTGGCCCGAAAAAATACGGTACTGAGTTAAGTTTTCGGGCGTTGGACGATTATTAAATTTTTTCAGTGCTTCTCGGCGTTGTCTAATGGCTTCTTTACATTCTTTAGTGAACCACGGTTTTGGGGTTCTTTTACAATTCGGCGAGGACTTAGGAATAGATTCTTCTGCAATCTCAATTAAGACGGATGTAAATTGTCGAATAGGATCAATATCATTTAGGACGGTATTCCTGTTAAGTCTAGCTGTACAAAGTGTTTCAAACTTGGTCCAGTCAGCTTTCTTTAAATTCCACTGTGGAATCGTGTCATGAATTGTAACGCTGGTGTTCTTAAGAGAGATTGGAAAGTGATCACTGCTGTGAAGGTCATCAGCGACCTTCCAATTATAATCCAAAAGTAGTGAAGGAGAACAAATTGTCAAGTCGATACGTGTGTATGTACCAGTTCCTGGGTGCAAGTACGTCGGAGATTTGGTATTAAATAGACACAAGTCGTGCCTAGTAATAAAATCTTCGACCTTTTTGCCCCTGTCGCTTATGTAATTTGTTCCCCATAAAATATTATGGGCATTAAAATCACCGAGTAAAACAAATGGTGCAGGAAGTTGTTGAACAAGCGTGCCTAATTCGTTTGGTAATAAGTTGGTGTTTGGTGGTATGTAAATAGAACAAAATGTAATCACTCGATGTAGAGTGACACTCACAGCAATGGCTTGCAAATTTGTGTTTAAAGGGATGACGCTATGTGGGGCTCTATTGTTCACAGCAATAGAAACCCCTCCCGAGGCCCTGTCAACGTTCTGTAAGTAGGTGTTAAACAGGGAGTAGTTTTTAAGTGTGATGTTGTCCGTATCTTTTAAAAAGGTTTCCTGAAGGCATAGTATTGCAGGATCATATTCGTTTAAAAGCAGGAGAATATCATTGTAATTGGCTTTAAGTCCTCGACAATTCCATTGTATGATCGTGTTCTTCATTATAAGTTTAGATTGGAGATTTTGGAGCTAGGTTAGACTTTTCGCGGAGAGAATCTGTATGGTTATTTCTACGGAGGAAGTACGGGGATGATTGTTTTGTTAGGTCTGGAGCTACTTTGAGAACATGGAGCGGTATCTTCTGCATCCATGCTCCCAATGTCCCCAAACCTGTTATAGCGTTTCATGGGGTCTTCTGACCCCTTTTGATGCCTATTTCCTTGTGATCTGTTTTTCTTCTTTGGTGATTTCGGTAGTTGAGTGTTATTGAATGTTGTTTGGGTAGATGCCGTGGTTTTTTTGTGCTTGGTAATGGGGGGTGTTAGTGCTTGATGTTGACTCGGGTGCATCTGTCTGCGTTTGAGCGTCCTTCGTTGCCTTGGGATTGTTCTTCACTACAGTGGAGAAGGATGGGCCAGGAAGAGATGTTTTTGCCTGTACAAGCTTTCTGGCCTCTGGATAGGGAATGTTGGATGTGTATTTAACCCTCTGTATTTCCTTCTCCTGTTTCCAGGTATCACAATCCTTGTAATTGGCGTGGTGCTTCTTTCCACAGTTGACACAATGCGGAGTGGCTCTACACTCAGATTCCTGGTGAGAATGATCTCCGCATCGGCCACATATTTGGTTTTTTGAGCATCGGTCTTCATGATGACCATATTTCTGACACTTATAACATCGAAGTGGATTTGGGATGTACACATCAACCTTCACTTGCAGAAAGCCAACTTTGACCACTCTGGGTACTGTTGGCTTGTTGAAGATGAGTATAATGGTGTTGGTGTCCTGCAGGTTGTTGTTACGTTTAATACGTATTCTACGGACTGCAGTGACACCTTCGTTTTTCATCCCTTCAATGATATCCGTGTCGCTGACTCCAGCCAAGTCACGACAGCGAATCACGCCTTTGGACGAATTGAGTGTTGTGTGGGCGAACGAGGTCACTGGAATATCGAAAAAGGTTCTCATTTTCTTGAGGTTTTCTGTTTGACCTCGTCGCTCACACTCGACAAGTAGGCAGCCCGATTTTAACTTTTTAACACCTTTTGGTGTACCAATCAATCCCATAATTGTTTTCTCGATCACAAACGGAGAGAGTACATTAAGCGGTTTTGTGGCATCTTTAGACTGTATAACCATGAAGCGTGGAAATGAATGGTTCGTCATCTGAGTCAGATCCAGTTTTGGTACGTTTGAGTTGATTTTTTTTGGAAATATCCATGTTGGTGTATTTAAAATTCAGCACCCGTGCTCCCCGCCCACCAAGGAGCCCAACAAGGGGACACTTTTCAAGTTCAGGGATACACAGATGTTATACTCAGTAGGTAAATTCACCTCCTGATTCATCCCATAAGACATACTCAGTCGGTAAAATTACCTCCCAATTGACCCGTTGAGCCACCGGCTTCTAGGAAGTCTTCTAAGACTTGGAAAAGGGAAAGTTAAAGGGATAGAATGTAGAGGCAATGGTGGTATCAAGAGAGATACAACGAGAAGGATAAAGAAAGTGAGCGAGTAAATAAAGACCTCCTAGGGCTCGGCGTGACCAGCCGATTTGTCGAGACCGGGCCCATCCCGACCACCCGCCTAGAAGAAGCAGAGGCCAAAGTAGTGTATTTCATCGGAAAGCCTCTGCTCAACTACCAGGATCCTTTCCTCCTCCGACACGGGTCGCAACCCACGGCAAACAGGTTGCCTCTACTTAGTCGCCTCTTACGACACGTAGCGAGGCACGGCGGGCCAATTCTACAACCCCGGACCCGCATGGGGGTCTGGAGGAAGTACGGTGGTGAATATTTCGTTGGTAAGTCTGGAGCCACCTTAAGCACAAGGTGCAGTTTCCTCTGTATCCATGCTCTCAATGTGTCCAAACCTATTGTAGAGTTTAATGAGGTAATCTGACCCCTTGTGCTGCCTATTTCCTTGAGATTTGTTTTTACTCCTTGGTGATTTCGGTGGAGGGGTATTATTGAAAGTTGTTTGAGTAGATGCCGTGTTTTTCTGTGCTTGGTAATGGGGGTGTTAGAGCTTGATGGTGAATCGGGTGGATCTATCTGAGTTTGAGCGTCCTTCGTTATTTTGGGATTGTTTTTCATTACAGTGGAGAAGGCTGGGCCAGGAAGGAATGTTTGTGCCTGTACAAGGTTTCTGGGCTCTGGATGGGGAATGTTAGATGTGTACTTTACCCTCTGTATCTCCTACTCCTGTTTCCAGATATCACAATCCTTGGAATTGGCGTTGTGCTTCTTTCCAAAGTTGACACAATGCGGAGTTGGTCTACACTCAGATTCCTGATGAGACTGGTCTCCACATCGGCCACATGTTTGGCTTTCTGAGCATCGGTCTTCATGATGGCCATATTTCTGACACTTATTGCATCGAAGGGGGTTCGGTGTGTATATCTCAACCTTCACTTGCAAAATGCCAGCTTTGACCCCTCTGAGTACTGTTGGTTTGTTGAAGGTGAGAACAATGGTGTTGGTGTCCTACAGATTGTTATTACATTTACTACGTATTCTACCGACTGCAGTGACACCTTCGTTGTTCATCCCTTCATTGATACCTGTGTCGATGACTCACGACAGAGAATCATGCCTTTGGAAGTATTGACTGTTGTGTGAGCGAACGAGGTTACTTGAACATCGAAGAATGTTTTCATTTTCCGGATATTTTATGTTTGACCTCGTCGCTCACACTCAACAAGAAGGCGGCCGGATTTCAACTTTTTAATACTTTTTGGTGTGCCGATCGATCCCGTAATTGTCTTTTCAATCACAAATGGAGAGAGTGCGGCAAGCGGTTTTGAAGTATCTTTAGACTGTATAACCATGAAGCGTGGGAATGACTCCACTCTACATGGTTCGTCATCCGAGTCAGAGTTTTCGTTCGTGTGTTTTTATTTGTTTTAAATATCCATGCTGGTTTATTTAAATTTCAGCACCCGTGTTCCCGCCCACCAAGGAGCCCAACAAGGGGACACTTTTCAAATGCCAAGGATGCACATGTTATACTCAGCCGGTAAAATTACCTCCCCATAGAACCGTTAAGCCACCTCCTTCTAGGAAGTCTTTAAGACTTGGGAAAGGAGAGGTTAAAGGGATAGAATGTAGGGTAAACGGTGGTATCAGGAGATAAACAAAGAGAAAGATAATGAAAGTGAGCGAGTAAATAAAGACGTCCTAGGGATCGGCGTGACCAGCCGGTTTGTCGAGACCGGGCCCATCCCGACCACCCGTCTAGAAGAAGTAGATGCCAAAGCAGTGTATTGCATCGGCAGGCCTCTGCTCAACTACCAGGATCCTTTTCTCACCCGACACGGGATTCAACACACGGCAAACAGGTTGCCTCTACTTAGTCACCTCTTACGACACGTAGTGAGGAAACGTCGGGCCAATTCTACAACCCCCGACCCGCAGGGGGGAGTGAAAGGTGCAAGAGGATTTCCGCTATTTATATCAACACAAATGAAAAGTGATTTGTGTTCAATTGTACATTTGGCAAACTCGGTCTTGTCTAAACCACTGGGTCCAGGAATTAACATGTTAAGGTGATGATCTCCCAAACTGGAAACTCTGACCTTTCGTCAATGAGAATGAATGCAGAGAATGCAGCTAAAACTGTAAAGATATGTTTAGATTTCACATATTCAATAAACTATGCAAGTGACTTCATGCATTTCATAAGCTTTCAAATTTCTGCATAGTATAAAGCATGAGCATTTGACGCAGTTCAGTTTTTCTTTACGGTATAACAGATGCATATATCAAAATCCAAAGTTCATTATTATGGTACGAAAATGTATTCACATTTCAACAAACACAGTTCATTTTATTTTCGTCATGGTGCAAAAATGTGAATTTGAAAAATGAAAACATACAGTTCATGTTGTTTTCTTTCATGGCACAAACTGTTCACATTTCAAAAACTCAAGTTAACATTTTCCATGGGAAAAATAATTAAAAAATACAGTTCATGGTCCAACAATTCTAGATTTAAAAATCGAATCAAAATGTATGTTGTTATTCTTTCATTGTTCACACAGACGCTAACAATTTCACTTTCCTACTTTGTCTCAGTTCCAAATCTTAAAGTAAATGCCTTAATTATGTTTGTGTTCTTCTTACTAACCTGTTTAATATTTCAGGTCAAGCTACGCCAAATACTGCACGTAACAGTAAACAGTCCTACATGTGACTGTTGACCCTACACTAGACAACTCCTGGTGGATGATGGGATGGAGCAGATATGTTCATCCCTCCGGCTGTAAAGGCACAGGATAAGAGCTGCGTGTACAGCTCAGGATATCAGACCATGTATAGTAGGACTAAATAATCACCTATTGCATCCAGAATCGTCTCTAGAAACTCGCCTAGGTGAGGAATGAAGACCTATCGAAGTAGGAGCCGGGTAAAACGTTTTATAGAGTACAAGAAAATAAAGATGAACGACGTGAAGCTCTCATTGGGTTTGCCACCAAGACACAATTAGAGAGCAAGCTCACTGATCTCCAAAATGGCGTGAATGACAAAGTAATGCAAGCTGGATTTCCACGGTCTGGAGAAAGCAATGAAACTATCATCATCGTCTACGCACCCACAATTACCAACCAAGGGCAAATTTTATGAAGACATTGAATTTTGCTTTTATCGCTGGGGTACTGAAAGCAAGTTCATCATCATTGGTGATTTTAATGCTGGAGATAACTCAGGTCACCATATATCAGCAAAAATTGCTTTGGCAAATACCTTAAGAACAAAAGGCACTGGAAATGACCCCATAATGATTAATACAATCTTCCGTCTGTCACCCACGCGCCAAACACTGACATATCACTGACTACAACAACGTTAGTAGAAAAGACAGGCCGGCTGTCAGAGTGATGAAGGCAATGAGAAGTGTACAATACTATACTCACCACAGACGTATGGGCTCCAATCTTAATATCAAGATTCATCCTAGCAGACGACCACAAGTCTGAAAGACACTCATAAAGCACAATAATTTCAAACTGAAACAGAAAAATGTGAAACTATCGTTTGTTGAGAAACGAAGGTGCAAACGAAAACACTTGATGCGAACTCCGATAACGCCGAGGAGACCTGGGCATCTTTCAGAGACTATCTACTCGGCTACACAGAAAACACTCAGTCTCACCACTGATTGGTTTAATTATTGGTTTGCTGAGAACGATGCTGCCTTACAAATACTAATAAACCAGAAACATAGTCTCCAAGAGGCCTATTTGGAGACAGCATTTCGTCATCATGCGGTCTATCCAATGCAAACCCAGACAGTTGCAAGCCTCATACTTCAGTAGTAAGCATATGAGATTCAGTCCTATACAAGGTAGAATGTCGTGACGAATTTTATTAAAGGACAATACGCGGATAACATACATCAGAGATATCTACAATACGGAATGTTGAACGCGCCAATATGTTCACTAACAAACATAAGCAACAAAGATGGCTGTACACTTTCGACTGTCCCAAGCAGAGATCAAGACATCCCTTGCTCATCATTCAACTCTGACAAAAACTAAGAAACCAAGCGATCTTTTGTTAAATGGTAAAGCATCTGTAGCAGATGCTATACCAGCAAAAGTCTACAAAGCTGGAGTCTCGCTTATGACACAAAAAGTCAATGTGGACTGAATGATATATAACCCAAGTGTGCCATAACACATACATCGTCCACTTGCACAAGCACCATTAGAAATCGTGCAATAACCATTGGATCATGTTCCTAGTGTCAATAGCTGGCAAAATCCTGTCCAGAAGAAAACTGAATTGTTTTAATATCGGTCTACAGATGTGTTTAATGTAGTGTTTACATATAATTTGAGACGAAATATTTGTTTAAATTATTCATTGGAATTACCAAGTTCTATTTAGTAAAATATTTTTCTGATATTATTGTTAATCTATTCAAAGGAGTTCTGAACAATGATATGTTGATGCATCAAGACAGCAAGCATATCAGCACATCTGTATTTCGTTCTGAATACTAGATTTTTTTGGACTTGTTTAGAAACTGAAGGATTCATTTGGAGATAATTCATAACACTAAGTTCCTCTTAAATTTTCATTCGATATCTTTGTGAGTTAAATTATTTGTTACGTTTTACAAAAGTAGTATAGTGTATGCATCTCTAAGTGAACCTACTTAGGTATAATATTTCAGTTTTAATTGTAGGTTTATATTGAACATCTTTGTACACCTTTTCAAAATTCGCACGCGATTGTTGATTTATGTCTCTAATATGTTTATTTCCGCCTCTGTAATATCATTTTATGATCATTAAATGTTACTCAGCTATTTTGCATCTCTTGTATTTGTAACTACTTATAAATTAAGTTATCTTAAGTATTGATAGATACATTTATATGTGTATTTTTATTTTATTTACTGCTAGGTGTCAAATGAAAGTAACAAAAACTGCATCCGTTAATTATCAGTGTTTACACTGTTAATGTGTACTAGACATTACATAATCTTTGTGGTATGAACATTCTTCAAATATGATTTTGGATAACTGTGTTTTGTAATAGAAGATTGGATGGATTCATTAAATTGACTGTCCCAGCATGTATATCGTAGTACAATGTGAAGACAGAAAACCAGTTAACTAACTGCTAATATACAATTTTAGAAAAAGTCATGAAGCAATTATATACTGAGATATAGGGACATAAATGGAACTTTGAATAAAGGTTTATTCCGCTATTTAGTTTCTCTTCTTTCAGGTGCGAGTTGTAATTAATAATTGTTTATCTTATCAGCAAGATCAAAGTATTTCAGTTCCCTTTAATGCCTTTTAGTTAGAAAGTTAGGACATTGCAACTGAAGATGACCATTATTACAGTCTATGAAAAAGACCTTAAAGAGTTCGTCCACTTGTTGTAGAAGTTTTGGATATAATAATGGATTATTTCCTGATCTGAAATCGTATCTCTCAATTTGCTGTTTGTATATCAATGGACATAATTGTATATAAAAAAACTGAAGAAGGTGATTAATTATTTTAAGTGAAAATAATTCCGAAATCTAATTGTTCATGGATTTATGTAGCGTTGAATATTCGATCTTATTATTTTCATTCACGGATGAGATATATATATATATATATATATATATATATATATATATATATATATATATATATATATATATATATATATATATATATATATATATATATATATATAAAATTAAGCAATATTACATGCTGCTGAAAATACTGAAAATAGAGATCTTCATTTGATGCATGCGATCTTGTTTTATATTAAAGTATAATGCATATTTTGCGTGACTGACCATACTGCTATTCACTTGGCAACTTAATCATATTTCTATAAAATAATATTTATCAAAGATTTTAAATTAAAAATTCCAACTGATATTACATCACTTATAGATTTTGTTTTAAATAAATAATCTGTAAATAAAACCATCTATGCCAATGTCAATTACTTGTCTCCCTCGCGTCCTTAGAAAGTCTAAGCATGTCTGATTTTAAGACAATTGTAATGTTTCGATACCAAACCCAATTCTTTATATCTTGTTTTTGTGTGTAGAATACATATTATATCAAAACGTACAGATAATATTAGCATATGCTTACGTTATCGTATGATATTCGGAGATTTCGGAAGCGAAACTAAAACTTTAAAAGTTCAGTCTCTGATTGCAGTGATTTGAAAGAAATTATTTTAATTTTGCGAACGGCATTGGTGAATGTCATGTTACCTCAACACTCTACCCTGTTCTACAAAATTTGTTTCTGTACAACAACAGGTTTACTGGTGAGTATCTCTAACTTTGTCACTGAAGACATGGTTACAATTAGCAGCATGGTGTGCTATTCGTTATGTCCTGGATCCTATAGGAGGATGCTTTATCAGCCTCGACCGTTAAACCGTTATACTTCTGTTCTTGGCGATAAAAAGAAACATACAGTAATTGGTGGATGTTGTTTAGAATTTACGAACTCAACAAATCAGCTGAAATGTACGAACTCAAAAACAAGCTAGAATATGCACCTTCGTCCATATGCCAGGTTGATTCTTCGTCAAGGATGATCCTTGCTTCTTAGGACCATGAAGATCATCACCATATCCGTCTATTCCCAACTATAAGTACCTCTAGCCATGGAAATTCTTGCAAGTGATAATGCTCAATACGAAACAGAACTGCTTCAGACTGCCGTGGTGAATGATTTTAAGGTCGTCTATGCGCACACTTGCACAAACACGTGTACAAGTGCATGCATGCAAACACAACTATACAAACATTCATACACAGACAATCATGTGCGCATGAACAAACGCACATCCTCATCTACAAAATGTTATGTTTGTGATCCGTCATTATTCGTATTTTTAAGTCAGTACATAAGACGGTCATTCAGTTTGTCATTCAGTCAGTGGTCGATTAAAGAAGAATAAATACAGATAAATATTTATAATGATGCAAAATAACATGTATATATCCCAGAGGAGTACCCAATTTCTCATTTTTCGTATTACTCGAATAGTCATGTAATCAAAATTGTATAGTAAGATGTCTATAAACGATACAAAATATATACAAAATTTAAGCAATATAGAATTTATATACACTTGAAGGTGTACCCAAAATCATAAAAAATTTTCCCTTGATATGCCTGATGTTAATGTTATATTGCTGCAACATAAAACTCGACCTCAACAATCTCTAATTTGTGTTTTCCATTTTTGTAATGGATGTTAGGTGGTTGTGAAAACTGAATACAATAATCGTAGAAGTAGCTGTACTAATAAACACTTCAAAATGTTGCTAAGCCAATTTTGAAGCCAAATATTCTTTCTCGATTTTGTAATCATTTGTCGGGTACCTGTTTAACGTTTCAGGAACAAATAGCACAGTGAATAAGCTACACTTTTTTGTCTTTTTGAATCGGTGCTCCATCACCACCACCCCATCACTATTAAGAACAAACATTCTAAATGATTGGTTGAAATCTGGAGCTGATAAAATGGATCACTCATAAGTGTGGCCTTTAATTTATCAAAAGCCTTGTGGCATTTGTCATGCATCTGAAACTTAATTTATTTTTACTCAACCGATTTGTCAGGGGTTCAGCATATTATAAAAAAATCTGAGCAAATTTTCTAATAATAGCCAGATATAACCAAAGAATGCATCTATTTTTACTGCAATTTCAGCGATAGCCTTAACCTTAACTTTCATTAGGTTTAACTTGACCTACAATATGTCCTAACAAATTAACACAAGCACCGCTAACTCACTTTTACTTAAATTAATCTTCTAATTTGCTTCACTCAATTGTCTCCAGATAATCTGTCCAGGTATTGTTGTAGATGATGACATCATCGATGTACCCATCGCATATAATCATGTTAATTAAACGCGGGGATGTTGATGGAGAATGTTTCATACCAAAGTTTACTTAATATTGACAAAGGTCATATGGAGATGCAAATATAAAAATTTATTTTGCCCTTTCTGTGAGTGGAGTTTGCCAGAAGCTTTCAAAAGGTCAAAGTTGGTGATATTTTGCACTTCCAATTTCGTCAATGCAGTTGCCGATTCTAGGCACTGGTAATGAAGCTGTTTGGTGACACTGTTCACTTTTCGTAAGTCAGTTCAAAATTATTATCTTTTTCTGCACGCGAATATATGGTGAACTCCAGTTACTTTTACTTGATTTACTAATATCATTCTCCAACAAATAATGAATTATTTTTCCTTTATCAAACATTCTTGCTTGAGAAGATTATCTGTAATGATGCTGTTTCACAGGTGTAGAATCTACAGTGTCAACGATGATTACTGTCTCTCCATCTGTCTATTGAGCTATCTTTGCAGATGTCTAAGGACCAGTCTATCTATCTATCTATCTATCTATCTATCTATCTATCTATCTATCTATCTATCTGTCTGTCTATCACTATTTCTCTGTTTCACGACACACCCAAAACAGTTTATGATTTTATGTGTGGTGGTCTAGAGTTTCATATAAAGTTATATGCAACTGAACGCCAATGATATACACCTGTACATTTAGTAAGAAAAATCAATATAATTCAAGAACCTTCCAAAAGGCTAAAAGAAGCAGAAAAAGCCTCCACCCCCAAGAAAAAAACAACTATAGAATTGTAACAAAAGTTTGATATTTATGTACAACAGGACGCCCGTGATCCAGCTCGGATTACGGGGTAAAAATCTGGGATTTTGTCTGTATTTTTCCTGACTACATATTACTAGTGCTGCAACACTTGTCGAAGAATCTAAGAACTTTAGTGCAGTTGAAATGAAAAGAAATTACTACGATGTAAATTTATAAATGTGTTATATTAGGAATGCGCGTTTGTCATACGTATCACAAATAATTGCTTAACACATGTTCCGATCTTTTCATAATTGTATTACTCTTAACTACAGCCACCAGAATCTCCCTTTACGGTCTTTCAACAGCAATTATGTTAAAATTATTATTATTATTATTATTATTATTATTATTATTATTATTATTATTATTTTAACTAAAATTCCATACTATAGAGCGACTCAGCATGCAGCTGCAAATCCTATGAAGAGTGTATGTTCAAGAATCCAGTGCAATTGCATAATTTGCATTAGTTCTGCTTAATGTAGAACCATGCTCATGGAAACCATTATAATGTAATACTCAGACATATGGTATACGTGTATTTTCATGCACTTTTCTAAATTGATGACACACATTGTCGGAACATAACTCGAAAAATAGTGGACTTACTTATATTTCAATTAATCTGCTTGATTCTTATGTACAGCGCAATAAAAGAAAGTGCATTACATGATATTATTATTATTATTATTATTATTATTGAGACTATTTCAGGTATTATTTTAGCTGGCCTACACAATATGAGAATATGAGACTGGGATACTATATGTTGCCATAGATTTCAAGGACCTGACTATTGTATCAAGTAGATATTGCTAAATGCAATCATTGTTTTCTTGTTTTTGTGTCTATCGTACAGAAAATACAGAAATGATGATGAATATCAATATTTGTTTGATCGTCCACTTTATTAATCCCATAAAATGGAATTTATGAAGGAATAAGAAGTAATAGATCAATTTGTATTAGTTCAGATAGTTGTTTCCTATAATATGCATAGTTTCAAAATGCACGACCTTTGTTCTCATTTAACAATACTTGTTTGACTGCGCTGAAGTCATTGCCTTATACACAAAACGCAACGACCGCAATTTAACTTTCAGACTAGTAAATGTACTAATATTGTACGATGCAATCAAGAGGATGTTATTTAAACATGTTACATCTTTGCTAATGTAATTAAAATAAGTTGTAATATTAACTTTAATGTCACAATGAAATAAAGTGCTTTATTTTTAAAATACATTGCTGTCCATTATTTTGTTACGTGTAGGCTAGTACAAAAGTAACAAAGAAAAGAGTGAAGCCAACAAGCTTTGTAAAATTTAAGAAAAATAATTTATTTCCCTAGAAAACAAGATAAAAATATGAAAAAGGACTTACGGCTTGTGAATCTAATCCAAAATTTAATCCTAGAATTTAAAAATATAAGTCCTATCACTAAAAAAGTTCTAATGAATCAAAGTTCGAATCCAGATGAAGTTCCAAGATGGAAGGCGATTACGTCTTCTGTATCCTGTTTTGTGCTGATGTGTCAACAGTTCCTTGTTGAATTTTCTGAATCAAGAATAATATTCCTGCTTTAGAATTCCGAATAATTTCCAATATATGTCTTTGTCCAAGAATTTTGATGAGCACTGGTATTTTCCGGGGAATATTAATTATTAAATCCAAAAAATAGAAGAATTTTAAATCAAACTGGCATTAAACATTAAAATTACCTTGAACTCTGAAGATGTAAACTACGACTGGCTAAATCCACTACAAAATATCTGTTTTAACCCTTAACAAAAACTCAGTTTAGACCCCGTGATGGGTCACGTGATCACTTAGTTCGAACGACGCAGTAACAGCACACAGCCAATAGTCACGTATGCCATGGAAAAGCTTAATTTCTACTTAACGAATCTTACTATAGCATTCAATAATAAAAAAAGCCGACACACAAGCCAAATATGACCTTGATTTCGACCAATGATTTTCACTCTGTGTTTATCAGTTCTGAATCAAGGTCAGGAACTAGGTCAGCTAAAAATACAATGTAACAACACTACTGCGTTTTAATCAGGCTAAAAATAACTGAATTTTCTTGAAAAATGTCAAATTTAGTGGATAAAGTTATCATTACAATAACATGTAATGAAATAAAAATAAAATAAAAAATTTAAAACTAACACAAAAGTAATTAAATTACATATACGTAACGATTTATATCCCGACCGTGTATTCATTCTGATGTGTTGCTTTCTTTATACCACGCAGCTGAATGCCTCTAATTATATATCTTTTCGAACGCTGAAAATGTCATATTCATTCTCCGATATTTTACGTAGATAGTGCTTATATCATGTACAATCTTTAGTCCAACATTGGTTGATTGGTTTCTTGTTTAGTAGCGCGCATAATTAGCATGTAATGTAGATAAAGGCTTGAAAGTGAAATATGGAAAACAGCCTGTTTCTGTTTATCTTGAGAATATCAAGATATCATTCAGCCGGCGCTAAGGCCACAGGATAGTGATATAGGATGACCGGGGAGCAAGGAGGTGGGGAGAAATAACATTAGCCCATAGGTTCACGTTATGGCTCGGTCTGAGGACAAAGAGAAATACTGTGTTAAAATTGTGTACAGATTTACGGGGATGTTATTGTGGTGACAAAAATTTAAACGGGAAAAGGGGTAACTTACATTGAGGGATTGGCAGTCAGGGAGGAAAGGAAATGTAACATAGGATTTATCTTATCTCAGACTGACGTATAAATTTAGGCTCAGGTGGGTAGTCTGGAGGCAAGGTGAAATTTAATGTTATGATTTTTTGATCCACATTTTAAAACACATAGCACTACTATGAAGTAACCGCTTTTTTATTAATCTCCAAATACAAACTTCTACAATCCATCAGCCGCTTTTTGACTGCTATCCATCGCACCAAAAATGCCAAACCAAACGTTTTCATTAAAATCCAAACAAACACCACTAGTATCCAGCGAAAAGGGCAAGAGTGTTTATACATACAAACATACTATCCAGCATCAATTTTTTATTATCCAACACCTCTTTTTGAGTACTATTTAACACCACATATATAGTATTCAAAATGCCATGAGTAGTGTCTAAAACTCCACTCTTACTATCGTGATGCAAAAGAAGGGGATGATATGACACAAACATCCCATCAAATCATTCAGTTTGTATCACTATCCAACACTAACTTTAAGAGTACTATTCGCATTCAGTCTCAATCTTACATTCGCAACATTCGATAAATACATATTATGCAATCATTTGTGGAGGAGAAAATAATGCCTTCACCAGAATGTTTAGGCGCGCTATGAGTTCTTTTCCTGTTTGAATCAATACATTTGCCTTGCTTTCATCAAGCTTTCTTATAGACTGTTTTTAGACGATGAGTTTTGGAAGAATTATTTTCCTTGCATCAAATCTGCATCTCTCAAAGTAAGCATACAATCTTCGAATGACCATATGTTGCAAGATGGGTTCTTCTACCCTGCCCTCTGTAAAGCTGATTTTAACATATATCCTAAAGCATGTCATTGTTGTCGAGCGATTCCTTTGTACACAGGATACAGCTGCTTTTACAATTCGTGACTCGTGTTCGAAAACGTAGGTTCAATCCGACTTTTCATTTGGAGAAAATAACAGATTGCTCAAGATATCTTTTACACTATTATTGACAAAAGAAGATACACTTACACTAAGATAATGTGGATGTACACTTTTTCGGTTAACGTGATACGCGTTTCCTCCTTCACAATAAGCAGCTATAGCAGAATACATTTTAAAAGGAACGACTCTCAGCAACGAAGCAACTGTTTCATACTACATCAAACTCGGCGATATCAGAATATCAAATCATCAAATTCAGTCCTTCTTCCTATTCGTTAAGTATCTGAATGTTATTAGAAGGCTGATTACTTTGAAAATGTCCACCTAAGGGGCTCTCTCCCCTTACGCATGCATTTTTTACCGATAAGTTACATACTGATAAGTGTGTGTGTGTGTGTAAGTGTGTGTGTGTGTGCTTTGACGTGCGCTGGTTTGAGTAAAAGGATGGATATGCAGTAGAAGTTGGTGGCGCAATGTTGGTTTACGCAACATTTCCTCGGGTAGCTTAGAAAATCCTATCCTGTAATGACCAGGTCTTCCGCAAATAGAATGTGCCACGTACAGCCTGACTAGAGTGATGCTGCCTGCGTTGACTCTTGCTGTGTACTTTGTACAAACTGGCCAGGAGTTTAATAGGCCATCTGTCTGTGCTGTTTAAATCAAAATGGCCTAAGTCGTACATCCAGTATGATTGACATCACGGCTGTTATGAAAATCTTGAGGTAGCTACTCATACTGAATGGATGGTTATGTTGGGATGTGGTTTTGAATGAAGGACTTCTAAAGATATTTATATGGTTCTAAACGAAAATGGTGCCAGATGGATATCAAATATGTCCACCACTACAGGTAATTTTAAAATCTTTTTATCGCTGAAGGAAAACGGTTTTTAATTTTGGTTTTGCAGATTTAAGGCCATTTTCAGTACATAATGGCCAATAAATGGCGACCAGTATAATTTGTGGAGGAATAACCCGTTAATACCTTGGGATGATCCACCGACCCACCGGAAGCTACTGGCAAGCTTTCTCACATACCGACATAGGCCTAGACAAGACTTGAACCCACTTCAAAAGTGATGAAATGTCAGTGATCTGTAAAGGAGGTCGCCTGAAGAATAATAGATAATATTCACACATTTGTCAGTTAAAACGAAGAAATTGTCTTATCTTAAATTCTATGAAAGTAAGTATGTTGACCCACTTGAGCATCAGCACTTTAGAAGGACGCTTGTTTAATCTGCCACAGGAGTTGTGTGGGGTGGGTTGGGGAGAGGGATGGATAAAGAATGTGTATTGATTAGTATTGCAGTTTAATGCATGTATGTCAGTCCGCTGCTTTTTCAGTCGTAATTTATCGGATAGAAGGTAATTGTATCCTTTTCTCTTAAGAATGTGCAACTTTTATCTTTCATCCACAGACTACATCGAATTCATAATGAATACGTTCATTGAAATGAAAAGTCTATCACGTGTTATAAAACGACACAAGCAAGCTATGTCAAATTACACTTTCTTCCATTCTTCAACCAACTGACCCTGCTTGTAAACTGGCATTGAACATATTACATCGTAGGTAGACTCACAGCATCAAATACAATTCATGCTAATACGTAGCAATAATAATGGTGGTCACACTATCGAGAAAATTAAGCAACTCCTACTTGAGTTTGGCTTGATGTCCATTGTTTCCCTCATTTTAAAGGGACTTCAAGTGGAAAATATTTTCCAGCATCCGCAACAAGTTGAAATAAACAAGCTGAAACATAATTTAAAGGTTTAATTCCTGTTGAAACAGCCATGTAAAGTTTTGCAACCTCAACAGTTTTCCTGTTTTATTTGTTTGTCTTCTCTGTGTTCCGCATTTACCTTTGAAAAGGGCTCAGGCTAGTTAGATACTAGTTTTGCACTGTTCGTTGTGAGTCTATTGCACTTATCTTAACTAATCCCTGTCACACGTGATCTCTTACTGGACCCAGTGCACTTGAAAGGACTGTTATTCGCCATATGATTTGTATTCTTTATATATAGGAACGCTCTCGTGTCGCATTGTGACATATCATTATAGCGTTACACACAGTCACAATCAGTGACGTCATGAGAAGTAATTAAATCATAGTTTGGGATTGAAATTTTTAACTCTGGCTACAAAAAAATCCAACAGATTTGATAACCGTACCCTACTTATTTCAGTCTGGTTGTCTCAGTCATGGTGTCCACTCGCTAGGAATTATATTTTTAAAAAAGGAACAATGTTATCTTATGTTGTGCCAGCAGGAGTTGGTAAGCAGCAGAGAAGGTGAACAGACCACTTTTTTGAAGAGTCCATTCGCGAAAATAAAGTTTCCTACGAAATGAAAATACAAGGTCAACAATGCTAAACAGAAACTTCTAACCAACCGAGGCCTATCTAATTGGGTTAGCTCATTTTGTTATTTTATTTTTGACGTTTGTATTTTAAAATTTGTATGCGTGTTCGTTTACTTACCCGGACACTCACTTTTGGTCGTCACCCTCTCTGCTGCCGTAGGAGCGTGGTGAAATTAAATCAATAATAACGCTAACTATGGAATCTCGCACAACTAAAATAGTTCGACAGCGACTAGAGGTAATTAAAAAATATCTTCCAGTTCATGATTCTGTCGAACAAAGATTACAATAGCGACAGGTGTCTCAGGTGGAATTTACAGAAGGTGCAGAACAGTTATTTAAACCAATTGTCGAACCAACAGAGAAAATTGTTACAGCAACTGAGGCAACTCAAAAAGCTCTTGAGACATTACCTGGCCGTCTTCAAGCAGCTCAACCATCCCCCCGGCAACCTCTTCAACCACAACCTGAAGTTCAACCTCCTCCAAGAGTTAAAACTAACATTACAGACAAATTTACGCTTGAGGGTATTGCCATTATCAAGGACCCAGACCAAATAATTAGCATTGCCCCATTTGGATATCGTGATAGAGATAGATATGTAAAACCCAAATATGTTAACACTCTGAAATCTGCCGATTGGGTTAAGGATGTATATCGCATCGCTACTGATACTCCGCAGATTATATCTGAGAGAGATGTTAATCAGCTTAGAATTTTTAACTAGGCAGTAGATGAATATGTTGAACAATTAAAACAAGAAAGGAGACTAAGAGAAGAAAAGGAGATGCAACTTGAAAAAGCTAAACGAGAGAGGATATCAACCTCAAAAAAAGTAGACAAAACAACTCTACCACCACCCTCGCAACCTCCTCTACCACAATCATCGCAGCCTCCAAAAATATATACAATAGATAGATTTACTCCTGAAGGTATTGGCGCTATCAAGGATACAGACCAAACAATAGATATTGCAGCATATGGATACGATAAAAAAGAGATATGTAAAACCCAAATATGTTTTAAAAAAATGAAACGTGACACTTGGATTTTAAATGTATATCGCGTTGCTAATGATATTGAGCAGGTCAGACGTGATGATGAAAATGTTGCTAAATTTACCCAGGAAGTACATAATCATAAAGAACAAATGAAATCAAACAAAACAACAAGTAAAGAAAAAGAAAAATAGTATGATACAGATCCTGGCCCCAGAGCCACTGGAAGTAGTATGCCCAACGGTGGCCTTAATAAACTTTGTCCTAATAATGTACTTGCCGATGTTGATAGACTAGAAATTCTGATTGGCGGAAAACGAGCCGGTAATAATTCCCCAGAAATCATTAATGAAGCAGCTGTTATTTGTCAGAGATTATTTACAGGCGGTATCATGGTCATTAATGTTATCGGTCCCTCATCGATGAAATCGTTGATGATTACCACAGTGATTGAGAGTATGCAATTAGATCAGTGACATGAAAATAAGATGATCATACATAATGCTCAAAGTGGACCTGTAATGGTCAGGGTGATAAATTCGCGATTACCTACGTATAAAGCGATTTACTGGGATGGACTCGGTGATGTTGTTCAGGGTCTATTTAGAAGATAGCCCCAAGAAGTTTTGATTGGCGGAAAATGAGCTGATAATAATTCCCCAGAAATCATTAATGAAGCAGCTGCTATTTGTCAGAGATTATTTTCAGGTGGCATCATGGATATTAATGTTTATCGATCTCTCATCGATGAAATTGCCAACAATTACCGCAGTGATTGATTAAGGGTATACAGTTAGATCAGTGACAAGAAAATAAGATGATTATAAATAATGCTCACCGTTGACCGACCATGGTCAGGGTGATAAATTTGCGATTACCTACATATGAAGTGTACTACAGAGATGGACTCGGTGATGTTGTTCAGGGTCTATTTAGAAGGATAGCTACAAAAGCAATACTGATTGCAAAGCAACTGGGGATGAAAGCTATTGATGTTGTTCGTGATAAAGGTATTGGTGCTGTTGGTGATGTTGCCGATAAAGCATTCTAGGCAATCAAGGATAGAGTAGCACGATTAATACGACGAAAACCTAAGCAAGTAAAATTACTCAGCACCGAAGTTATGCCTGCAAATGTTAGTAAAATAATAAATCCAGTTGCAAATCAAAAACTAGCAGAGTTGGCGGGTGTAGCCATGTCAGAAAAAGAAAAAATATAACTGCCAGTCTGATAGCAGGAGGTGGTTTTCGTGTTAGAGGATAACTAATATAAATAATGTTTAAACGTGTATCTGATCCCGCATTTGACATGGATGCGGCAGTTCTCAAAGATTATTAGTATCATTCGTATGATGCACGAGAGCCAAATCAGCGTGGGCGAATTGAGCTGCAAGTTCAGGATACAAGCAGATATTTCTTACCTGCTGAAGCATTTATTGAAGTTGAAGGTGAAATTCCAAAAACAGACGATACTGAATAAGGAGCTGATGTTAGAGTTGGCTTTGTTAATAATGGCATCATGGCGTTGTTTAACAGTGCCACGTACAGCATCGATGGAAGAAATATTGAATCATGCCTGGAAAACATCGACGTTGCCACGACGATATTGGGTCTAGCAAGATATTCAGATGATTATTCAAGATCAGCTGGTCCGTCAATGATGTTTGTAAAGGATATTACAAAACGCCCTGACAAGATACAGTATAATATAAGACGACCAAGAAACAATGCCGACAGCGCTGACGCTGATGTGTGGCCGGTGGTTCATGGTGCTAATTCAGAATTCAACTTAGGATTCGCAGCGCGTCGATCAATGCTGACATATGGTAATAAAAGATTTTCATGTGCAATTCCACTGTCACATAAATGTCAGAAAGGTCATTTTCGAAGCCAAGCATACAGTTGTACTTGTAAGAAAGGCTACCGACGATGATGCAATCTGGCGCCCTATCGGTGATGCAGCTAAAGTAATACTGACGAAACTTTCTTTGTGGATGCCAACAATGATACCATCACTCGTTGAAGAACAAATGTTGCTCTCTTTAATGGACTCAGGTGGTAAATCAACATTATCATGGTTGACGATGACCACAGGTAATGTTCAAAGTAACATTAATGGTTTATTCACATGGCAGATAGCTTCACAGCAAGGTGTCTCTGCACCACTACATATATTTCTTGCTTTCCAAGATGCTGCACGAGTAAACTCACAAGCACACAGTACAATGATATTTGACAAACTTGTTGTTACTGAAGTTTCACTGAGAATAAATTGACATCAAGAACTATGCGAGAATTTATTATTGAATTTTGATAACAATCATGTTGCACATGCATATCATCGTTTGATGACATTTATAGGACGTGATCAAAATGTTGATTCTGGTCTACAAATATCACAACTAGATTTTACAACGCTATATCCGATTTATTACTTCTCTCTGGAACATTTGGATTTGTTTAGGCAATCTGTCGTTGATACACATTTTCGAGCTCGTGTGGCAAGAGGAGTTATTACTAATTACAAAGCCATCGCTGTTATACTCTTAGGTAAAACAATGCTACTTGAAGGTGTTGGTGGACAAATGAGAGTCATTGATGCCCCAGTGGAAAACATGTAATTAAATCATTCATGATATTATAATGTCATATCACCATGTTAGTGTCAGTCTGACTCCTGGTCAGATTAAAAAGCTACAATCAGTATCAAAAAGGAACTGTGGAATAAAAATATTACTGAAATCAGAACAGATCGCAAGTAGTCCAAATAAACTATCACTGACAGAACCTCAACTCAGGCACTTCAATGACGCCAAACGATCAGCGACTGGTGTTAGATTTAATCAATCCGCGGGTGCCATTAAGGACGCAGTCAAGACGGGTTGTATGTACTATCTTTGATAGCTGCTGCAGCCCCGGCTGTTGCAAAAGCAGGTGCACTTGGTGTTGTTGGAACTGTTGCTGGGATGGCATTAAAGAAAGCAACAGGTCACGGAATAAAGACTTCCAAGAACAGGGAAAGGCATAAGACTGCCAGGAACTCCTCATTCGTGCTACGGTCAATCCGCTCGCGGATCGGGTCTAAGACTTCCGGGGACACTTCACTGATGCTTCCCATGTCCAATTTTGATTTACCTGATGCTGCTAAAAATTAAACATCAACAACTTCGGAGGTGTTTTTGTGCGTGATCAATTACCAAAACTACCAAATATCCAGGAAACTGGAATCATTAATCTCGATGGAAGTTCTGGTCCGGGTACTCGT
Organism: Megalonaias nervosa; assembly: GCA_016617855.1. Lineage (NCBI taxonomy): Eukaryota > Metazoa > Mollusca > Bivalvia > Unionida > Unionidae > Megalonaias > Megalonaias nervosa. The sequence goes on from JAECUM010004907.1 coordinate 23,144, forward strand.
TGGGTTGCATAAGCGATTGATCCACGTGGAATTGTTTATTTCGATTCGTATGGGTTGGTACCACCAAAAGAATTTTTAAAATATGTAAGCAGGATGCAAAGCATTCCAATCTGGTATTCACCATTACCAACACAGACAATAACTGATTCGCCGATATGTAGACGTGAAGTACTCGCTGTACTCGACGCTGTGTCGAAGTCCCTAATACCACCTCAAAAAGTCGTGTAAGAGTATACCACCAGATGGTATAGCCGTCCACCGTCGTTTTAGACTGGTCTTAGTGTAATATACATGGTAGATATTTACGGAAGATCTGCTCTGAGCTTTACTCAGGGCAAATTCCAAGGTGACTTATCTAATTATGCAACCCTTGACGAGGTCAAGAATGAGTTCTCTAATCTTTCGATTCTAGCAAATATGGACCAAAATGAAGTCGTTGTTTTTCAGGATAAACAAGGACGATTAAAGACCAGCAATATCCCATTGACAGATGTTATTCTGCGAGTTCCAGATGCAGCCGAAGATAATTTAGCGGTATATACTAAAAATGGTAAAATTAAAAATTCAAATGAATCAGTCTTAACACTCAACAAAAGATACGCAGACAGTAACAACAACAACACAACCAGAACTGAGATCGATGATCGCTTACTATCCACCGGTGATACAATGACTGGTTCTCTCAATATGGCTAATAATAAAATTACTGGGCTTAGAGAACCAGAATCGAACAATGACGCCGCAACGAAGAAATACGTCGACAATAGCAACATCTCGATGATGACCTCGTTAATGACAATCAAAGATGGAATGACCACATTTAAATCTGAGTTTACTACTCATGTAGCAGTGTTTGTAAACTTTCGTAGAAACACAAACAGACCTATTAATGAATTTTTTGGAAGTCAAGCAGTCATCGACATCAAATTCTCTGACATAAAAAAGATTACCGATGATGTAGTATATACAGTAGCGTCTGGATCAGCATTATGGACACCACTCAATAAATCCATCAAACATACCGCTGAGGTCACCGGCATATACAGGTTTTCAGTAATGGGTACAGTGACGTTTATAATATCTAAAACGACGACACGGCGTTATCCAATCCCAACTAGGTCTAGAACTGTGTTAGTGATGTATGATCAAAACGACGAAGGAATATTTGTGGTGGAACCCGAAAGAAGCTATCCCGTGTTGTACTATTGGTGTCTTGAATTAATCGCTAAACAGCGACCTACTTAAAATTTAGCAATTTATATAATGAACTCCCCAATCGACGTTCAATATTTCAGATACGAGGAAGTGTGTTTGTGGCATACCCAACTAAAAAATATCATCAACGAGTATAAAGAAAAAAAAAAAAAAAATACCACAGACATGTCGTTGTTACTGATATAATTGTATACTCTGCATCTTCGGTCATCGCTGGAACAGTAACGGTCATTGGCAAGCAACATACGTGATAGCACCAGTGATAGAAATTGGCGTTTCAGTTGCAACAGGAATTGCTGCTATTATTAATATCACCGCAACAAAAAAAAAAAATATCCACGTACGCGGTTGATAAATTACACGAATATACAATAAAGTTGCATACGGCGACGCTAGCATACTCCAAATTATCTTCGTTGATATCATCAGGTCTCAGCGATTGAATAATATCAGATCAGGAATTCACAGAAATGAGGCAATGACGCAGTCATCGACTGTGTCAGGAGACAAGGTAGAATCTACGAAAAACGATATTAGACCTCCGACTTAACAAATATTAATGTCGTCATCTGAATTACTACAACATATAGTCGCTAATACAACTCCGTCAAAAACCAGGATGATAGCAGCAAACTCAACCAATCCTGAGTTCAGCATTAGCTTTCCAACTGCGATTCTAGTGAAGGAAATAGCACTAGCACAATTACGAGTGCATCATAGTTGGCCAAATATTAGATCTAAACCATTCGGTGGGTTGCAAGCAAATAATTCACTGGCATTTGCGTATAAAAATGAACCTGATGGAACACCAGACTGGAATGTTGTGAGTACACCTATGGGCAGTTATCAAATCGAGCAGATCAACGATGAGTTCCAACGCAGAATCAAATCTATCACAGGAAAAGAATCCAAAATAGCTATCACTGTTTACGAACCAACATTATCAGCGGCGATATGAATATCAACTCCAGCTTATGCCGTCGATATATATCAGTTGTCGATTCGAACTGCGTTAGGATGGCCAGAAGTACAACCACCTGCACCTGCAGCGATACCGCAGCCGAAACGATATGATTACAACACACACAAACAAATATTTTTAAAACTTCCAGAATATCGATAAACTTATCTATGGTCGTATATAAGTACACGGGTAAACAATGAAATATCTTATTTTATTGCGTTTGATGGTGAAAGGCTTCCTAAGATGATATTACCAGTATATATTTATGACGATGATAAAAAGCCGATCATCGATGAGAAACTTATCAAATCATTTTCCGACGCAATTAATTCTGAACATCAACGGGTATTCGGTGATCTACGAAATTTATTTTCCAATATAACACAATATTGCAACGAGGATAAGTGTCAACAGATCATTGAAGCGATACAACATCTAAACGAGGTTGCATCAGACCTCTTTTTGTCAATCGAACTATCGTCGGAACAGTGATTGACGCCGTGGTTGATTCATTGATTTTCAACCCACCCACCCCCACCCCCAACAATATTTAAACACTTATTTGCAGCAAATTATAAAATAATCGAAGCAGAATTACGAAGATTTGTTTTACCCGGATTTAACTTTTCCGAGCTAAGAAAAACCGTCAGTGATATCATCGATGAATATTTTCCACGATACTAGAATCATGAAGAAAAATAGCCCCACCGGCAAACATCCTCAAGCACAACAATGATCTATACGGTGGAGGTCTTCATATATCACCGGGTGTTGTCGCGATCACATCAACGATCGCAGTTAATCTTGTATGTGATGCAATTGATGGCAAGTATCAAGTAGATCTTGAAAAATCCAGTCAAGCCCAGCAGGGATATATTTTTTTTAAAAAAATTAGACCTCAAGCCCCCCAACCCCCTGGATTTTTGCTTGTATTAGAACACGTTAATACAGTTTATCTGCGATGTCATAATCCGCTATTATCTCGGATACATTTCAAGCTTACTGACCAACGCGGATACTCGCATGAATCCTTGAATATAAATCTGTATGTACGCTCATAGAGGATTTTGTAAAATCAAAAGATTCTTCTGTTCCTGAGTCAAAGTTCTGCGAACTTGGCATTTTACAAACGCGAAGATCTACGAACTCACGAACAATTATTTATGTGGTATTATATAATGTACCAACACGCGAGAGTTTTTGTATACAGCAAAAAGGCACTCGAAAGTGGCGTCAGAACTTTTTTGACACTCACCCATAAAGAAAACTGTAGTGTTAATATGCTTATTGATGAATACGGCGATGAAAAGTTTTTGCTAATGCAGGAACAATTAAATGGACTGCAACGAAAACATATTATTAATATTGTGTGTGATAGAGATCAAATTCTGAATTATGCACACTCTTGCATCAAATTTGATAAGCTTAACAAATATTCTGATTCAGAACAAAAAAAAATATTTTTTACTATAGTCAGAAATGAATTATTCCTCTAGTTTCATACTTTCACTTTGTTTGGCTGTTACAGTCACTTTCACAATCCGTTACTACTTTCACTTTGTTTAGCTGTTACCACAGTCACTGGTGACAGTGCTTTCACAATCACTAGTGATTTTTTCACCGCTTTCACTTTCACTTCTACAAGCAGACATAATCGTTCTCAACTGTGTTACACGCGCATTCACAATTGTTTTTGTTTCGTATTCGTGAGACAGTTCTGATCTAATTTTCTCAATCGCGTATGCGAGTGAAACGAATTGTTTAACTTGTCTATTGTCGGCGGTCGCCAAGAACTCTGTCATTGACTGTTGGAGTAATTTACTGAACCGGTAATCGGCTGGAAAAGTATATCTACACTGGTATCTTTGTTCCTGCAGTGATTCAAAATCACAAATAATTTTTTCAGGATCAAGTTTATCAGAAATTTGTATACCGTCACGTTGTAATTGTTCAATCGCAGAAATAATAGCATTAATATATTCGTAATTCATTATATAATAAATATCTGTTTAAAATAAAAAAATATTTACACAATACATATTTACAGTATATATAATCTTAACTAACTTAATTCTATCGCACAACATACAATCTTAATTCTATGGCACAACATAAAATCTTAACTAACTTAATTATATGGACGGCACTACACACAAACTTAATTCTATGGCATAACATACAATCTTACCTAACTTAATTCTATGGACAGCACAACATACAAACTTAACTATAGGAGCATATTTACAGCATTATATCATACCAAGCTATTTACAACATTATATATAATCTCAACTCTAAGGACGGCACATACATATAAATTGCAGGAATGCGATACATCCATTTTGACTCACCATTTTGACTCACTTACAATGCTGAAGTTATCTCTGTATTTACACACATCACCACCAGGAGCCTTCTCTACGTTCAACAGATTTTTGCACACCCTCCCACGATCAACCCCGGGGAGTTCAAAAAGAGCACCCACCATGTGGTGACATGGTGGGAGGGTGAACTTCTCTGTTCAAAAGAGCAAGGGAAGAGCCCCAATAATAATACGGGTCAGAAACTATATAAGCTGACCAATACTTGGAAATCCAAAAGTAGCTTACACAACGGGCGTGGTTTATCCGCTGTCCGTTTTGCTCTTTTTTTAATTATTATCCCTGACAAAATCTGAAGGAAGCAAGAAACTTGACAGATTTAGAAAAACAACGAGAATGTTTTCAAAAAAAAAAAATCATAAAAAAATATTATTTATTATTGTAAACACAATCTATTTACCTTTGTCAATGACTTCGTCATTGGACAAAGTCATTGACAGAGTTATTTCCCCTGATTATATCAGAGATTTTAAATCTCGAAGAAGATGTTGAGTTTAAGTGGTGCAATGACGAAGTCATTGAACGTTGAGTTACTGTCTTACTTCAGGAGTGAAATTCTGAAATATTATAATGCTGATCTGGTTATTTATCTGAGATATGAAAAAATAATTTATTCATAAGCGAATATTATTGTAAAATACAAGCGAGATAACTCTTTAATCGCTCTATCTTTTACCTGACAGAGTTGTCTCGCCTCGTGTAGAATGAGTTTGCAAGATAACTACAGCAAAATTCAAAAGTATTTTGTTTTTGTCTCAATATAAACAGAATAATGTTCTCTTGATTTATTCAGGAGTGGCAGCGTACTTAAATATTATTCTCTCTTCATATTTCTTTCAAAATGTTGATCTTATTATTTTATCTGCGACATGTTTTACTCAAGCACTGTAAATATCGAAATATTTGGCAGCTGCATATATCGAATGAAATTCTATTTCTTCGCCTGTGTCTACTTTTACAGATATGACTGATTTTGAGCTCTTATAATTATCACCGGTTCTTCAAATTTACAATTTTGACTTTGTGCAATGGCTCGCAAATTATTCAAAAAATGATCAAGTTTTATGCCTTTGATATGATCAATCACAAGGCCGCTTTCGATTAGTACGTGAAAACACTCGTAGACAAATCTATGACAAAGATATATTTTTTCCCAGCATTAAATATGAGTTAACCAGTACTATTAACAAAACAGAGTGTTTTTTTAGTCGACAGTTCCTAATTACACCATCACGAGATGCCTCATAATTCTTGATGATGGGATGTTTCACAAATTCATTTTGTTCCATTTATATAGTAATATTATTTGTCTCAATAATTATTTTATTACTAGCGTGAAAATCTGGCTAGATAGTTTCCACCGTTTCTTATACCACTGACGCTGTTGCCGGAGTTATTTTTTATCATAATACTGTTTAGCTCTCTCTACTTTGTACCACCAAATTGCACACACAACTGCGTTTCTCCTCTAACCCCAGCACCATATTTCAAGGACGGTTTTGGTCCTAGATTCCCTCTTCGCACTCTTTGCATGTGATATACATATAATTCATTTACGCAAGACCGATTACAAGAGTTGCAGAGCCAATCATCAACCACTTAAAGTTATTCTTTGCTTGAATCATTATATATATATATATATATATATATATATATATATATATATATATATATAT
>JAECUM010004908.1:0-30676 GCA_016617855.1 Megalonaias nervosa
TATATATGTGTGTGTGTGTGTGTGTCTTATGTCAGTATTGTCTTTCTTTATATATATGTTTTCTATCAGTACTTTCTTTCTGAGTGTATTAAGTTCCTGTTATTTTTTTTTTTAAAAACTTTTTATTTATGGTGTGATTGTTTTGTTCTATGCTTTAGTATTGCCTACATTCAACATGACAAATATAATCCAAAAATAAAATTTCTGTCAAAATATCCATCCAGATTCTTAGTTTGTTGAAACAAGTAAATTTTCAACATCATGATTATAAGGAATACTAAATACTTAGGGTCGGGGAAGGGGGGAGGGGGTAATTGTCACATTGAGAGGGAAGTTGACAAGTAGGCTGGATAGCATATAGATTTGTTTACATTGGTGTTGGGCAGAGATTGAAGTGTCACTGACCCATAATGCAAGCCATACAGAGAACAGGGCATGCACTTTATCTGACAGATAAATCTGATATGTTTCTGCTCCATTCTTTATGTATATACAACAGAATCTGCTTATGTAAAATCAAAATTACGTGACCATTTCATTATGATGTCATTGATCTGATGTCACTTGTTTCCTCAGTGTATCATAGTACTATGAACTTAGACAAAGATTCTAACTAAAATGATGTGAAATTTCCATACCATTATAATTTGAAAAAGAAAATTATTTGTACAATTTTAATAATCACAATGAATGTCATGTGAAACAAATATTGCTCTCAACAGAAAGTACACGAGACCTTGGGAAACCATGAGCAATTTATGATTTGCTGCCTGTCATCCTTGGCTGGCTCTCTGTTGCTGAAAACTGATGTGATATTTGGAGAACAAATTCACTAATCAACATATCATTTTCTTTGTGTATATGTGAAGAGTATAAGATCTTCAGCCTGACGTGCAAATTTGAATTATTTCTAACTATTAATTAGTGGACAATGGACAATTTAGGCAGGGCACATACACTAATATGTTTATATATAATGACCCATACATGGGGATGAATATTCAACACAAGGTAGCATGAGACAATGCAAATTGACCTAATAATAATAAAGTTTTAAATAATTTTGAATTGTTTGTCTTAGATAATAATATCAGTTTTCAATTTTGCAAGCAGTCATCATTAATGGGGTTCCATGATAAGCTGAAGGCATGGTACAGACTAAAAATATATTCACATTCTTATAACTGTTAAGATTCTGCTCATGTTGGAAGGGTAATCATTCTTTTCAGCATGTAGAGTAGATATTTTTTCCATAAAAATAAGACAGGAAACAAATCTCTATTTTGGTACCTTAACTGATAAGCAGATGCTATTAGTTTAGATTCATTATCTAGACTTGTACCAAAATGTTCTGTTGACAGGGCTCATGTCCCATGCATTCCCAACGTTGTCAGTGATTTATGAGGATAGATAGAGATGGAGTATTAAATTTCCTGTCATATTGATTTTTATTATAGTTTTTTGTTGTCAGCATGGTTCTAAGTAGAAAATCCCTTAAACCATTTGCCTTGGTATTCAGACAGATGTAAAATGCACCGACTGCAGCCATTGTTACAGTAAATAAATTTGCCGTGTTCTCTATAATCACTGATAGCCAAGCTGATCTGACAGTTGGTCAAAACAGATGAGCTCTGAGGCAAGCAGTCATGGAACTCAAGCTTAAATGACAGAGATGATTGTTTTTCAGAAGGCCTTATTTAAAAATTGAGGTCCGAGAACCACAAAAGCAACAACACAAACAATTCTTCCTTTTTATATAATGACAGGTAAAAATAGATTCTAGGAAAAAGATTTTCATTCTTTTTTCTTTGAATCATTTATGGGGCCATGATCTAACTGTCCTTCTGTTCATTAGTGCCAACACTGACATGGTATCTAAATACTGCATGAAGAGTGCAACAGCCGTCAGTGAAAACTAGGTTACTGTGAGCAATATTTCATGGTTTTAATCTGATCATGCCACAATTTGTTTTATTCTCGTTGTATGTAGATTTGTTGTTAATGGTAGTCCAAAGAAAAGGAAGTGGAAGGTGTCCAGACTAACAGGATTAAACACAATAATCTCACTGATTGATATCTTTATTCAAAGAGAAAAGTTTGAAGTTCATTTATATAAGGGCAATGGATCTTTCAAGAATATATAAATCACATAAAAATCCAAATCACACACACACGCACCAATACCTATTTCCTTCAAAGAAAAAGAAGGTATGTTTGCATTGCTTTGCCATTGGTAGCCATAAAACAACAAATTGTTCTCCAGGACTCATTACTCTGACCAGTAGGAATCAAAACCCAGTAAATTACCTGTAGCCATATTATCATCTGCTGTATTGACTATTTCCACTGACTTTAGTTGTGTTTGCAAGATACTTCAAATTCTTTGACATCTAAAGTCTCCGTACAAACCATTTGTGGATAATTTTGCACAAAGAAATCTTAAAGTTACAGAACCTATCTACTGTCAGACTAAGATGAATCAATCTTTATATGGGAACTAAAATTTCTGATATAGACTGGGACCAAATTTTCAGGACAGGCTGCTGCCAAATTTTCTGGATAGACTAGGACCAAATTTTCTGGATAGACTGGGAAGTGAAGATTATGATCCTATCCCTTAGAACTGAAAAGAACAATGCCTTTGCAATTGTGTGGATCCATTAAATAAACATTGTATTTACCAGATTTGTAACAATGGCTTTTGAAGTGCTCAGAATAGAGCTATGAAGGCCAATGACTGCCTCTGTTATCAAGGGCATTACACTGGCTGGGGTCAAATGTATAGATATTCATTTTATGGCAATGTTAGGTTTTTTCTGCCAGTATTATATTATTGACATAGCTGACTAACCAGTGTTTATATATTCAAGTTGAACTAGCATAAAAGCAACCAAAGATGTAAGAGAAGGTTACACAGTTGAACAGAGCTGTTTGTTAATACTATACCTCATTCCATTTCTTAAGATGGTTAGAATTAGAGTTTTGTCATGTATGATACAGATTTATACATAATTACTCTATCAGAAAATTTATGCTATCAGAAAAATAGATCATACTCCTGCAAAAAAAGTTTCTTCTCAATTTTTTTTTATAGTTCTTTTGGTCAAGCTTCTGTTTCAAGATCAAGGAAAATGCAGTTAATTGCACTTAGACAGAATTTTAAGTTGTAATTATAGTCACTGTTTTAAGGTAGATGCAGTAAAAGTAGAAAGTAGTATTAGATTTGACCAAATTAAAACAAATGTAAACCAGTACATTCTATAATATAAGGATTAGTAATTTAAATATTTCAGCACCTAGAGGAGTCTGAAAACTGAATACAAACACTCTTTTTCATGTTTCTTTAATTAAAGAAATCATGTGTACATGATTCTAGAGGAGTGAATGTCCATCTTAGTAACACAAGCCAGACTGGTTATCAGTTTCAGTAACACAAGCCAGACTGGTTATCAGTCTTCATACATCATATAAATAGATGTAATTACTGCAGCAGACTGGAAGTGACAACTGATCCTTTAACATTAAGGTACATTTTATTGGATGTTGATGAATATGACAGTGAATATGGATGATCAGTTTTGTGAAGTCCATCTATTCTATACATGCATGTATATAAGTTTCAAATTTCACAAAACAGTGCATTGATGTCTTCAGTATATCATTAGATTTTATTTCAGTTCCAAATTTTCATTTGTAGTTAAATTTTATTTGACATTTGCCAGGAATAGGAATTATTGAAAAATGCCACATTAGTTCCAGAGATGGATGTCTGTTCAAAGACAGATTATGTATAAATTATATGTATATGTACCATATATAATTGCTTTTAAGTTGAGTCCAACTGCAAAATGTAAAGACCCAGATGTGCCATCTCATAATGCGCCAGTTGATCAGGTTCAGTGCAGTTTTTAGGAGTAATCAGTAGAAAAAAAAATAACATATACCCTGATTTGCATGCACATTATGATATGGCAGATCAGGATCTTTGTCGTTTGCAGTTTGAGTTGACTTATAAGCAAGTATATATATATGGTATGTATTGTGGAGTTCTACATGACACAAGAAGACTACACATGTAAATAAATAGTGACTTGTAAATACTACACATGTAAATAAATGGGGACTTGTAATGTCTATGCATGTAAATAAATTTGGACTTGTAAAGACTATACACATAAATAATAGGGGACTTGTAAGACTTCATATTTCAATAAATAGGGACTTGTAAGACTACACAGGTCAATAAATAGGGACTTGAAAGACCACACATGTCAATATCTAGGGACTTGTAAGACTACACTTCAACAGACAGGGACTTGTAAGACTACATGTCAATAAACAGGGACTTGTAAAGCTTCATAGTAGATAAAGATCGGCATATCAGCTACATGTTTGAAAGATCAGTTGAATAAATTAACGTGAATTTGTTGAACTTGGTCATAGTTTGGTGATGTTTTGAACCTAACAAAATCATTTGTTTGTTCAAGTGGAAGTTGACAAAATATTTTTACCCAATTTTGTAGTTTCTTGTTTATTTGAAGTCATATAGCCAAAAGAAAGCATGGTGTAATGAATGACCAAAATGTGAACATAAACCTTAAAGCAAAGGTTCATTTTCTTTATATAAGGGAGTTTCTTTTGAACTTCACCTCGTTTAATTTTAATATAAATAATTTGAATAATTAGTAATATATGAATTGGTGTATTAAGAGAATTAGCCTCCTTATTCACCAATTAACATACTCTTAATTGTCAGCATTTTAGCATTTGTAGTACCAAAGATTTATGGGTAGGTCAAAATAATAAATATGTGTGATTCCACAAATAGTGTGGAAAAAAATAGGGTAGCTGGAAGTCGGTAAATGTTTGTTGTTTATTTTTATGACCTTTTTAATCCAGCTCATGTCACAGTATTCAATCTAATGTTACTGGTTCAGTTATGAAAAAAAGGGAGCACAGATAGTACTGATTTTGTTTGCTTATACATGATAAACAGTTCTAGGGTTGGGGCCATTAAAATGGGGAGCCAGACATTTTTTCTTCTTTGCCTGAAGATTTGCAAATATAGATCAAAGACAGTTTTGAATATACACTGATTAATGTGGCAAAAAATTTGAGAAAAATTTCTAAGGTTTAACAGTGTGGATTTGTACTTGCTATGTTGTAAGAAAATCTTTCTACTGGGTAGTTCTCCAAGTCTTTTTATTAGAGGATTCTAACAAATACTTGGTAAAGGGGTAATACATATTTTCATGACCAATCCACAATAATAGACTGCATGTTCTGGATGGGTCATTTTATTGAAATATTTATTATTATGCATGATACTAATTCTTACTCATCCATTAATTTCTAATATTGTATTTGTTTGTTTCAGGATAAAGTCAAAGTTTACGATGATATTGACAACACAGAGAATAGGTGAGAACTCGTTATTTTGCAACTTGATCAAAAGACAAACAATGGGTTTGCTTTCTAAAGGACTTGTATTGATTTTCCATGAAGTACTATAGATTTGTTTATAGTACATGTATCTGTCCCATGATAATTTGTGTAAAATTGTTTGAAAAGGCTGAGGGGGCATCAAAGGTAAATGTTTTCTTGCATGAAAATTTGCTGGTTTTTCATACAAGTATGGCTTAATCCTGTCATCAAGCATGCCTTATATACTCACATCCAAGTTGAGTGCAAATTTCACAAACCCAGATTTGCCTCACATAATACACTGGCATATCTGGGTCATGTAGCTTGTTAGTAGTAATCAGTAGAAAAAACAACATAGACCCTAATCAGTGATGGCAGATCAGTGTGTTGTTTGCACTTGGACTTGACTTACAAGTGGGTATAAACTACAAGAGTATAAAAGTATCTTCATGATTATTAGTTTTCAGGGTTTTGGGGGGAAAAATTAATTTTTGGTGAGTGCTTGTATTCGTGTATATGGTGTGTCTGTTTCCAAAAGGAATGGAATTCACTTCATTGATATTGATCCAATGACAGGATCCAAAAATGTGCCTTTCTGAACATGCATCCAACATGACAACCACTCAGCCAGCATGTCTTCATGCTACTGTACTTAAATAACCACTCAGCCAGCATGGTTCCATGTAACTGTACATAAATACCACTTAACCAGCATGGTTTCATGTAACTTTACATAAATAACCACTCAGCCAGCATGGTTCCTTATAACTGTATATAAATGACCACTCAGCCAGCTCAGTTCCATGTAACTACATAAATAACCACTCAGCCAGTGTGGCTTCATGTAACTGTATATAACCACTCAGCCATCTTGGTTTCATGTAACTGTATATAAATAATCACTAAGCCAAATATGGTTCCATGTAACTGTACATAAATAATCACTTGGCCAAGATGGCTTCATGTAACTGTACCTAAATAATCAGTACACAGCCAGCATGGTTTCATGTACCTAACTGTACATATAAAATATATCTGCATTTGCAGTGAAAGGGGCAGATCCAGGATTGTTGTCATAGAGCAGATCCAGGATTGTTGTCATAGAGGTTTTAATTTTTAGTTTTTAAAAAAGTCAACTTGCTCATATTTTTGTCATTCAAAAGTACACCATGCTGCTTTTGCTGACAAGGGGGAGGGGACCTGGCTGAACCCTCCTGCTCTGTCTTTCACCTTTGCAGCCAATAACAAACAATGAAATAAATAATGGTGCACCTTTACATACACAACATAAAAATAATAAGAAGGATAATGCTTTGGAACCAGCTGTATTTATTGGAATGGTCTTCTGAATTACCAGTAGATATTTTTTTGAGTTTAGAAAATTCTGGAACAAAATGTATAAATGTCATCCCATACAGTCCTTTTTGTGGTATATTAGTGACTTTCCATCAAAACAAAAACAATTCAGGGTCCATATTAAGAGGAGGGCTTGTTATAAAATACTTTTATGACACTGATTGTGCATTTATGGGTATGAGGTTAAGTTTTAAAACAGTGTTATCTCACTGATTATCTACTTTTGGGTGTGAGGTTAGGCTATAGAGTAGTGTTATTTCCCGGATTGTCTCCTTTTAGGTGTGAGATTAATTTATAAAATGCTATTATCTCCATCCTTGTGTACTTTTGGGTGTGTTGTTAAGTTTTAGCATAATAATATCATAATAATATCTCCCTGACTGTGTACTTTTGGGTGTGTTGTTAAGTTTTAGCATAATAATATCTCCCTGACTGTGTACTTTTGGGTGTGTTGTTAAGTTTTAGCATAATAATATCTCCCTGACTGTGTACTTTTGGGTGTGAGGATAGCATAGTAATACCTCCTGATTGTGTACTTTTGGGTGTGATGGTAATATCCCCTGATTGTATCTTTTGGGTGTGAGGTTAGCACAGTAATACCCTGTGATTGTGTAGTTTTGGGTGTGAGTTTGCATTCTGATTATCTCCCTGATTATTACTTTTGGGTGTGAGGTTAGGTTTTATTACCATATTTGTTTATGTATAACATCCAGCTAATTGCACAATGCATAGACACAGCTATGATGTCTCAAAATGTAGCAAGATTGTTATGAGCAATGTGGTCTGTACAGACATGGCCATTTCAAATTTTGGACCTAAATGTATTTATTTTAATTTCGTTGAAAACTACCCAGCTTAAAAGCAGAGTGCCTTGAAATGATTCTGAAATAAAACTTGCAGTTCTGCAGGAAGGTTAAAATAGTTGCTTGTTTTTTATTATTTACCATGGAGAAATGCCTGCTGGACCCACCATGATAAACAGTGAATATCCACACCAGACATATTCATCACCAACAGCCCCTTTGTAGTGACAGAAAAAGATTGGCACTGTTGGTTGTATTACACTGAAAGTAGACCCTCATCTGTAATTGCATTATGTAACAGCAGATCTGGGTCTTGTGTGTTCATATTTAGAACTATAATATAAATGTGATATGCCATGGTATTTGTAGTGCAGTTCACCTTAGCAAGGTAGCCATGGAGGTGAATATTCCAGAACTGTTTGTGGTGCAGTTCACCATAGCCAGGTAGCTATGGAACTGATTGTTCAAGAACTGTTTGTGGTGTAGTTCACCATAGCCAGGTAGCCATGGAGCTGAGTATTCCAAAACTATTTGTGGTGCTTTTCATCATAGCAATGGTAACCATGGAGCTAAATATTCCAAAGCTAGTTGTGGTGCAGTTCACAATAGCATGGTAGATGTGGAGCTGAGTATTCCAAAACTATGGTGCAGTTCACCATAGCAAGGTAGCCATGGAGCTGAGATTTCCAAGACAATTTGTAATGCAGTTCACGTTAGCAAAGTAGCCATAGAGCTGAGTATTCCAAAACTGTTTGTAATGCAGTTCACCATAGCAAGGTTGCCATGGAGCCGATCATTCCAAAACTGTTTGTGGTGCAGTTCACCACAGAAAGGTAGCCATGGAGCTGAGTATTCCAAAACTATTTTGATGCAGTTCACCATAGCAAGGTTGCCATAGAGCTGAGTATTCCAAAACTATTTGCAGTGTTGTTCATCATAGCAAGGTAGTCATGGAGCTGAGTATTCCAAAACTATTTGTCATGCAGTTCACCATAGCAAGGTAGCCATAGAACTGAGTATTCCAAAACTATGGTGTGGTTCATCATAGCCAGGTAGCCATGGAGCTGAGTATTCCAAAACTATTTGTGGTGCAGTTCACCATAGCAAGGTAGCCATGGAGCTGAGTAATCCAAAAATATTTGTGGTGTGGTTCATCATAGCAAGGTAGCCATGAAAATGAGTGTTCCAAAACTATTTGTGATGTGGTTCACCATAGCAAGGTGATATTGAGCTGAGTATTCCAAAACTATTTGTGGTGTGGTTCATCATAGCAAGGTAGCCATGGAGTTGAGTATTCCAAAACTATTGGTGGTGTGGTTCACCATTGCAAGGTAGCCAAGGAGCTGAGTGTTTCAAAATTATTTGTGGTGCAGTTCACCATAGCAAGGTAGCCATGGAGCTGAGTATTCCAGAAATATTTGTGGTGTGGTTCATTGTAGCAAGGTAGCCATGGAGCTGAGTATTCCAAAACTATTTGTGGTGCAGTTCACCGTAGCAAGGTAGTCATGGAGCTGAGTGTTCCAAAACTGTTTGTGGTGTGGTTCATCATTGCAAAGTAATCATGGAGCACATGAATACATATATAATGTAGGACCAAAGTTATAATGAAGTGCCCACAGGCCAAAAGTTGTAATGATGTGCCCTCAGACCAAAATTATTGACACCCATAGTGTTTTGTGTAACCTGTAAAGCATATGTGAGACATAGTTATCACATTTCTGATTGTTGTAAATGAAAGGGTGCCAATCTGACTTCCATTATGGCCATCAGAATGGCCATCTTGAAATCTTGTTATGGCTACTTCTCCTAGATGATTGTGCTTCCTTCAAAATACTTCTTACAGTGTGTTGATGGTCCTCAATGAAAAGGGTCCTCAGTGTAGATGGTCCTCAGTGAAAATGGTCCTCAAAGTAGATGGTTCTCAATGAAAATGGTGCCAATCTGACATCCAATATATCCACTTCAGCAGCTAATTTGAAAATATTATTGCTGAAGAATGTTAGAAATGGTTTCAACATTCAGCAATTAAAAGGAAGAAATAGTTTTATCCTGAATTCCTGGTGAAAAAGCATTGGCCAATAGAGCACCAATTCCTTTGCCAGTCAATAAATATCAGTTTGATACAGGGAAGATAGACTGACAAAATTACTTCCTGTTTACATTAGTAACAAAATGCTCTTCAGGCCTGTCTTGGCAGATCAGTGGATAAATATTTCATTTCCCACCCCCCATCCCCGGTAGAAAAAATGGCAACTAGGCCATTTTACTGATGTTGGCCATAGTAGAGCTCAATAAAGACAATTAATCCATGCTTCAATCCAGATTCTGTCAATCAAGCAAGATGGCCAGAATCTACCATACAAAGCCTCAAAGCTGAATTTGATTTACAACAGTTGAAATTGCTCCAGTCAGTTTGTATACCATTAACAATAAATGGTTCAGAATGATGGGTTTATGACTCTTTCTTGAGTACTTGGAACTTGTAAAGTTCAATTTTAAGTTTATTCCACTTGACTGTGCAATTGTCAGTGTTAATACTGGATGTTAAACGTCATATTAACTTACTCAAAAACAAATATCAGTGCTAATGCCAGGCCTACAACTCACATTTAATCAGCCTCAAACACAAAATTACAATGCTAATGCCAGGCCTACAACTTACATTTAATCAGCCTCAAACACAAAATTACAGTGCTAATGCCAGGCCTATAACTCTCATTTAATTAGCCTCAAATACAAAATTACAATGCTAATGCCAGGCCTACAACTCACATTTAATCGGCCTCAAACACAAAATTACGATGCTAATGCCAAACCTACAACTCACATTTAATCAGCCTCAAACACAAAATTACAAGGCTAATGCCAAGCCTACAACATGCATTTAATCAGTTTCTGGCACAAAAAGTCAATGCTTACACTAGACCTGATTCATTTAATCGGTTTCAAACACAAAATGTATGTTCTAACACCAGGTCCTAAACTCAGATTGAATCAGTCTCAAACTTGAACACCAGTCTCAAACATGAAACATTAGTTTTAGCATCAGGCCTGATACTCACATTTATCCAGTCTCAAAATGTCAGTAATGGCAACAGGCTATTTTAAACTCTCAAACAAAACACTATACTCCAAGTCTTGATTTTCAATAAATTCACTCTAGCTAAAAGTTTCAATTGCCAAAATTTTAAAATCTGCATTCTGTTCTTTATTCTAAAAGTTCAGTTTTCTCACTACTGGCAGAGAACTGTGATTTTTACTTTAGGGTCAACCTACGTTTACATTGTGCCTAGTGTGTAGTTTTCTGACTTCAGCCCATCAGGTTAAATAGCTTGGTGGCATATGTTTTAGCAACCGGTATTTCTCCCATGATAAACCTAGGTGGGGTCTGGTAAAGGTAAAGTATGGGATGGGATTATTGTTGAACTAAGCTTTTTTGATTACCTACTTTCCAGACTGTTTTACAAGATGTTGTTGTGGGCATATCATTTGATAAATACGGTGTGAATAGCATCTTATGTCAGTCCCTTTATGTTACAGTTAGTTACCCAAGTCTTTGTCCATTCATGTGTGATGGTTTTGTATGAAAGTTTAAGTTTCATATTGCGCTTAGTTCAGGTGTCTGAAGATCTGTTATGAATGGCTTGATTTATTTCCCAGGGAATCAATGCCACACACCACATGTAAGGTACACTTGGTTTGTAAACAAGATTTATACTTTAGATAGGGAGAATAAGCTGTCATTTGTTTGTGTATCAAGCATCCCCAAATAAATTTCATGTGATTGTTTCTTTTTACAGTAAGTAAAATTTGAGTGGGGTCAATGGCTCCACTCACATATTGAGCTCATCACATAATGCTTGTAATTTAAAACGGTTTTTGAAAGCCATTCCAAGCAATTTGAAAACAGTTACACCAGAAAAAGTACTTACAATCACCGCCATTATCCACCATTATTTTGCACACCAAAAAAATTGTATCAGTGAGTGTGTATAAAGTTCATAGTGGTGATTTTCTTGGTCATCGATCATTACATTCACTGTTAAAAATCGTAAAGATTTTTAATGATATCTTTAGTGATCTCTTTAATCTTTATTGATAATATCAGTAAATGTTTCTTGAAACTCAGGAACATTTCTTTACCCAGAGACACAATTTGTCACATTACTGTCATGTCATGCAGCAGTTGCTATACATGTCCTGCAAACTTTGCTTGCATCACGGTTTTATGAATATGTGATGAAATCCATTACTTACATGGAATCTAGATAATTAACATTTGACCATTGAACAATGAGTCATCCTAGTGAACAGAATACGAAGATGGAAATTTAATCTCAGAAATAATCAGGAATTATAGGATAAATTTCAATAAAACTTATAGACAAATGCTGAGTGAATCACGTAACATAGATGGATTACATAATTTTTATAGTCATAATTATTTTAGAACTGTATGAGTTGTTGCTGTATTCCATGTTCCAAAACTAAAAGCTTGTTTCTAAAATCATTTTTTTTACATAATCAAACTGACACCCAAATGTCTAGTTGGTTCTGTATGAAAATGGTGCCTCTAGAACATTGGCTACAAGTAAGTCCGTCTTGAAAATCTTAGTTATTTCTGCATCTCCTAAATGGGATGGTCATATTGACATTGGGTTTCTTTTAAAAGACTTATTATGTTGCCTAGCTGGTTCTAAATGAAAATAATGCCACTTGGGCATCCTATATGGCCTCCACAGATGCCAGTATTGAAAATAATGCCACTTGGACATCCAATGTGGCATACGCTCCACAGATGCCAGCATGAAAATAATGCCACTTGGACATCCAATGTGGCATACACTCCACAGATGCCAGCATGAAAATAATGCCACTTGGACATCCAATTTGGCCTCCACAAATGTCAGAATGAAAATAATGCTACTTGATCATCCAATATGGCCTCAACAGATGCCAGAATGAAAATAATGCCACTTGGACACCCAGAATGACCCCCACAGATGAAAATTCTTATTATTGTTACTCTGTATAAATGTATGGTCATATCAACATGCAAGACTTCCAATGATACATTGTCCATCATAGATGAAAATGGTGCTTAGCTGGCATCCAAGATGGCATCTTGAAAATCTTGTCATAGCTCTTTCTCCAGAATGGACTATCATATCAGCATAGAGTTTTCACTAAGAGACTCTTTACAATGTCTGCTTGGTCCTAAATGAGATCCAAATGTTGATATGAAAGAAATAGTTTTGTTACCAAATTTGGTAAGTTGGAGTTTTCTTAGGAATATCATAGATGGTTTTGGTACTCAGCACTTAATAAAAGGACAGAAGAAATGAACCTGGTAATATCTTGGATTTCAGAAAAAAAATTCTGTAGTAAAGCATCAATCTAATGCAAGGAATCTTGTTTTAAATAATTAGATTGTACAAGAATTCTTGCCAACAACAGTACATATTAATAATACTGCCCTTTTTTCAGCCTTTTTATGATATTAATAAATAAATAAAAGGTAATAATTATACAGCGATCAAAGAGATTTTTGGTCATCAGCTCGTTAGGATTACCTTAATTATCCGTTAGTCAATTTGACTTTTCCAAACATAAAGTTCCAACATGCAGAAGCCAAACAAATGACAGCTAGTTATTTTTATTCTCTCACATTGCTGAATACACCTTTTAGCAGGTGAGTCGTGAATTGTTTGGATGCAGTATCATCAGATACCATGAAGAAAAACTCAGCTTATAATCACATTAATAACACCTGCACAGGTGAAATTTCATCCTGGCTAATAAATCAATTTGTGAGACTAAACTACCTCTGATTCAGAACAGTCAGTTTATACCTTGTTTACTTTCACAAAATTCACTCTTTTGAAATTTAAAACTGTTGAAAACAAATACATAGTCACAAAAATGCCAAATTACTGCAAGTGATTCAATTTGCTTAGTCTTGGATATTAGGGGCCAACCATTTAAGGGGGGGGGGCTTGGATTTTATTTCCAAACAGGATCTTTTTTTTATCTCAAGATAATTCTTTTTTCAACTAATATGATGAATTCCTTTTAAATGCAAAAGCAAGACTACTTTTTTCAAGTTGTTTTGGGGCCAGAAATAGCTTTTTCTACAATAAGTAGCATGCCCCACCAAAAAATTAAATTACTGGTCCCTTTTATCAATGCTTTTCACTCGTCATTTTTTCTGATTTGGAAGACTTTTTTTTTTCAACAATTGTTATAGAAAGTTCTTTTCCATCATGCAGTAAAGATGTGCTAAAATTGTGTCCTGTTTGTGGAGAAGTAAATGATTTGTCCATAAATGGCTCAGAGGGCGTTATACTGTAATATGACAATACCCAAATTATCATGTACATGTACTAATATTTTATTATATTTGTATTAATATCAGTGCTTGTTGCCATATATGGTACATTATTTATTGGTAAGACAGTTATTTTTTATTTAATTTTTTTATTTGGGGGTTACATATGGGAGAATGCCTTTTCTTTTCACCGCTGCCACCTGCAAAAGGGAGGAGACAGGGTAATCAGAGGAACCATGCCCCCAAATCTGTATGATAACCCCCTCCTACTGAATTGCATTAATTGCTTTAGTCACATACAAGTATATTTTATCCAGAATGTTTACACTGTATTTCTTTCTCTCAGATCATGTACCATTTTTGTAAGATATACAGGAAGTATACATATTTTACTATTGCACTGTTTTAGTTCTTAACAAACTCTTTCAAATTTTTATTATATTTACATTTTTGTCAAATGATTGTTTGTACATAATTTAAGTTAACCAACTGTGAGATTATATTGTCAGGGAAACAAAATTGTATTAACAATTAATATACACTATGATTACAGCAGTAAAAATGTGGAGGAGACGGAGGACGAAGAGAGCATGTACGAGATCCCCGTCCTCAAAAACGCATCTGGTGATTCAGGATATGAAAAAACCATTGATATATCGCATGTCTCAGGCACAAGTTCTGAAGATTTACCAAATTCACCCATTCTGCCAAAAACAAAACCACCACCTCTGCCACCTAGACGAGACCGTGTAGCCTCCGACACAGCAAGTCGAGGGTCAGGAAATAGCGTCTCTGAAGAGAAGTCACCAGAATTACCAACCACCCAGCAATATTTGGCACTTGGTACAGAATTGTCATCAGCCACAGAAAAATCACTGACTGATCGGCAAGATAATCACTCAGAAAAATCTGGTCATACAGATGATCTGTCAGGTAATTTGAATTAAGCTTACTGACAATCTTTACAGCAGGTGAAATTTCAGCTTAATGACTGTACAAATTACAGGAAATAGAATACAGTATCAATATTAGTCACTGGACCCATTTTCAAGTGAGCTTATTGTATTGTCCTTCTTTTGTCATGCAACATTCATTCACAGTTGCTATTTACACCATTACTAAAAACAGAAAACCTTTAAATGACTTCCTCTCAAGAAAACACACAATAGAATTTGACCAAATTTGGTTGAAAGCAGCCAGGCATAGATGGCTTTTCTGTTTATACAAGTGATACAAATCTCTTATCAGAGATTGTCACCACTACTTAAAATAGAACAAACAATTTCAGACACTGAATTTTACCAACTTTGGCATAAAACATTCTGGCATTCAGACCTTTCCAGTTTGCCATCAAATATAGCTACCAATACTAAAATGAAAAAAAATTATTTCTTAAATATAAATCATTCAAAAGAATTTGACCACATTTTACAAAATAAAGCATCTTGGCTTGAAGGGTTGGGGGGTTTTTTTAATTGATGCAGACGATGCCAATCTGATATAAACAAATAGGTGTTGTTACTAAAAATAGAAAAACTTCTTTATAACCATTCCCAAAATCAACTAAAAAGAATTTTTTATCAAATTTGATAGAAAGTATCTTAACTTGAAAGCCTTTTGGATTTATACAAAAGATGCTGGTCCTGCATCAGATATGGCCACCATCACTAAAAAAAAAAAAAATATTTGCACAACTTTATCAATAAAAATGGGCTTAAAAGAACTGGACCTCATTGTTTAGAAAGCATCCCTGCATAAATGCCTTTCATTATGTAACAAATGATGCATAAGTGCCATTAAATACAGATGAAGATTTGCAAACTTGAGAAACTTTTAAACAATTCTTTTCATAACATATCAGTCAACAGCAGTGGATTAAGTATCTACAGAGAACATCCCACCTAACCAGATTTCTTTGCCAGCTGATCTTGATTTACACCAGTTCCTTGATAACTTGTACCCTGATAGCTCATGAACCCACTTACAACATGGGGTTAGGTTTGGATCCCCTTTTATTTTACTGGAAATTACCCCACTTACAACATAGGGTTAGGTGTGGATCCCCTTTTATTTTACTGGAAATTACCCCACTTACAACATGGGGTTAGGTGTGGATCCCCTTTTATTTTACTGGAAATTACCCCACTTACAACATGGGGTTAGGTGTGGATCCCCTTTTATTTTACTGGAAATTACCCCAAAATATTGACTACTATTTGTTGAGCATCAAGAAAATTGTGCTAAAAATTGGTAACTGAAACCTTGATATTTCGCTCATTTTATCATCAGAAATGGTAGATAGCACCTGGAAATATGAAACAACATTATGAAATTCTCAGCTTTTAATAAATCTTATATTTTGTTTAACTTTCTTTCCAAACAACATTTTTTTTTGTACAAAGTAAATAACACTATTAAATAAAATCTTGTTCAATAAAAATGTCACTAACGCCTACTGGAGGCAGCAACACCAATTAAATAAGTTTCATCAATTCTTTTAGTTTGGTTTCAATGTAATCATCATAATTGCAATATGTCCTCCTCTCTGAATTATATCAATCTACCATAACAGCTATGTCCATGAGTATTTCTATGCTAACCTAATGACTTTGTTTTAATATCTGATTTGCAGAAGTATTTATTGTAATGATGCACTAAGTCAAAAGCAGACCTGGTTTGTATTATCATGTTAATTGCGTCTTTTGTATCTAATTGAATAATGGTGGTGGAATAAAAAAATAAGTTAAAAGTCATGTAAATCCTACCTGCTTAAGAGCCAGAGGTCCCAGTCATGTCAGGTCAACTCATTTCAATTGATCAATCAACTAATGTTATAAATATTATTTTGTGCATAATATAATTAAACTACCATAAAAATTTGCATACCCATTCACAAATGCAATCAATAAAGAAAGCAGGGCAACCAAATGAAATGAGCACTTCATTTCACAGATTTGTATCAGTAAGAAAACCAAAGGGCGGGCTCTCTGCATCACATGTGGCTCATTTTTTATGTGGTCTTTAAATTCATATGGCTCATTTTTCATGTAATTTTTAAATTCATGTGGTTCATTTTTCATTGGGTTTAAATTCATGTGTCATGAAATCCCACTATGGAAAATAGTACAACTTCAGTCAATTTTTCTCACTGATGGGACAGAGATATGCCTAGTTTTCACCTGCACTAAAACATTATCTTATTCCAGTGTATAGACTAGTATCACAAGTTGTGATGTCATTTATTTTACATAGCCGATGCACAGTTGGTGATGCATGAATTGTACATCAGCTTTTCATATAAAACTATTTTTGTCAAAAAATTTGTGTTATAGTAAATGAGTAAAAAGTATCTTCCCCATATGTGTGGACAAGATAAGGAAATCCATCCTGACTAAATAAGAGCTGAGTCATGGATGAAACTTGCTGTGGAATGAATATGATAGATTGTTTTTCTTTCCTTTATTAATAGAAAGTCCAGTTGAAGATAAGATGTCAGATCTTTAATATCGCTTGAGCCATAGAAATATTCCTCACAAAAAATGACAGAATCATTATAGAAAGTGTGTTTATTCAGGTAGTAAAATTCCTCTATTATTCAGACATACAAGGGGGAAGATTCTTTGAACCCCATGTGGCTTTCTGACATGGGTATACACATATAAGAATGAGATTTTTGTAAAATGTGCCTTGATTTTTGTAAGATTTTAAATTTTGTCAGATTTTTTCTATTTCAGATGACTGTGAGGTGAACTCCTGTGAGTCCCTGGATGAGGAGGAACATGACCCAGAGATGCTCAACAAACTTGGGATAAAACTTCCACTGTTAGTCTGCCCATTTTTCCTTCTTTACCCTCTGTTTTGTTAGCTGATTCTGAGACCTGTATATTACTAGAGGGTAATGTGGGGGTTGGGCTGTACAAAAGAGTTACTTTACTTTGCTTGGTATCAACCTTTGTGGTTTCGTGAAAGAAATTAAATTTTTTCCATATCTTAATTCATTTATAGAAGGGCTCCTATTCTTACTTCAGAAGGATCATTGGGTCTTCACTGGGTCTTTAAACTCATGGTCTGTATTAGCCATGAAATTTGAAAAAATTGGTTCTTTGCCAAAAATGGTGAATTAACAATGATATGCATTATGGTGATGTTGTCAGGTGAGTCATAGTGTAAAGCAGAACCTATATACTTATGTTGTTACTTTTTAACTCGCCTGGCCATAAGGCCAAGTGATCTTATGGTATCACTCTGCATCCAGTGTGTGTCTTTGGTCCATCAACAATTGCTTCTTAACACTGTGGAGTCCACATTTCTGATCCAGTATCCAATAAACTTGGAATATGGTTTTATATCATTAAAAACTTGTACAAGTTTCATAATGTACAAGATCTATCCATATTAAGGAGGTGATCTTGAATCTGATTGGTTATACTTGTTACCACTCAGGAGGCAGTATATCTCATCCAGTTTTGTTCAAACTTGGAACAGATGCTTATATCATTAAGGTCTCAAGTGAGTTTAGTAATGAGTGATAATCCTTTTGTACTTAAAGGGGACTGTGCATCAGATTGCCTGAGCTTTGTCTCCACTTTGTAGTCTGCATTTCTAATCCAGTTGTGATCAAACTTGGAATGTATACTTATTTCATTAAGGTCTCATACTAGTTCAGTAATTACTGAGATCTACAAACACTAATCAGGCATCTTGCATGTGATTTTCTGACAATGTTACACTCTGAAAGCAATATTTCTGACCTGTTTTTGATCCAGTTTGAAATACAGCCGTATATCATCAGTGTCCTGGATGGGTTTAATTAGAAGCCAGAACCATGCTTATTAATTATGTAATCTTGCATCTGTATGACTGACAATGCTACCTCTATGGAGGCCAAAATAGCTGTTAAAGGAAGTTAAAGTAAGGGAAGTAACCCATGCTCAGACCTATTGAGCCTCACAGGTTTTATGTTGTGAAGAGTTCTTTCTCTTATTAAACTTGTAGGGTGCAAGGGACTGTTGTTATGCACACATTTGATACTGCATCAAGATGCTATATGTAAACATAAAAAATAGAGTACACCATTGAGGTAAAAAAAAATATCCATATTTCTTGATTGCTATAGTAAATCAAAGCATAAGAATAACATTAATTTGACCTGATAAGTAAATGGAAGTTCATAGCACTAGATATTTATGCAGCCCAGCCCCAAATTCACACATGAATTTTTCATGTATGAAGGTCATTGTTGACATGCAGTGATACTAAGTGCAAATGCAAGACCATTTCTTATGTCATATTTATGAAAAGCATTGTATATGAAGCAGCTTGATGCCATTGAAATTAGGCCGTTAATGTAGTTGCCTTCCAGGCTGGTTTTGAGATATTCTTCTTGCTTTGAACACTTCATGTCTACTGGTATGGGTGGCTAGCTATGACTCAAATGCTGACTAGTGGTATTTAAAAGTTATTGTGAAGTAACTTTGGAAAGTGTACATACCTCACATCAATTTCAAGAATAAGACCAAAACACCTTATTCACAAATATATTCATAACTTCAATTATTAAACAATAATAGCTGAAAACATTACACGATAGCATTAAGTTAAGAAATTTGACATTTCATCAAACTATTATACTCTCTTAAAAACTTAGCAAAAATAATTTTAAAATACAGTATACATGAATTTCAATAAAACAAGTGATATAACAAAATACACCTTTTCAGAATAATACACCTGAGGGATTAAATAGAATCATCTGAATTTTTATGCCGAAGGAAATATATTTTTTGAAAAAATATAAATATATCAGTTAAAAAAATCTGAGGTTAACTTATATTTTATAGATAATATTGGAAATTATTGTGCTGTGTTGAACTTAAAAACCAGGTAGGTATTGTTTGTGGGTTTCTGATGATAGGGGGTCAAAGTTTGTGGAAGGCTTGCATTTGAAGCATGGAAGATGCCTTTTGAATTGGGAGTGGAAAAGTGGTCAGAGTCATTGTGACTCGAAGAAAAACTGGTTTTTCAGAAACACTTTAATTCTATACTAGTTACTTGACCAAACTTTGGTAATGACTCATACCTTGAACAAAGATCAGGGTTGCTGAGACCTATTGGTAAGTAATCTCATGGGTCAATCATACCATACCAGTACCTGCACAAAGGATTATTAAACACTGGGTGGGCAATTCATGGCATTCTTGTGTTTTCTGTTTCTTCTTCATGTAACCCTGCATTGGTAGCAGACGGATGCATTTTTTCATCTGTATTGTTAATCCATTCATCTGTCAACTTTAGACATACACCTGAAAATGTAGATGTGATGCATGGTTGGTTGCTGTAATTCTTGTCAATAGTACAACAATGAAAATCAGCTGAGTGTAATTTCATTACTTAAATATTAAAATTAATTCACCTCTATATTCAAAACAAATTGCATCCCAAATCTTTCTCTAGCAAATAGTTTGTTATTTAGACAACTTCAAAAAATAGTCCAACTGGTTCAGAAGCAGTTCTTGTCATTTTTAATGTCATGCTTTAGTACATTCATTGAAATGATCTGTTCTATTTCTGTTAGTGCATTTCCTTTTACTTCTTAAGTTAAGTCCAAGGATTAAATGCAGTTGTTATATATTATTTGTCACTAAGATATTTCTTCAAATCATATATTTTTGTAGGCATCCAGGACATGTACATATTAAAATGTAATTTTATTGCTTAATGTTATTGGTCTGTCACATGCATGAATTCAGTGCATGGTTCCACTTCAAAACTGTAAACAATATGGATTCATTGCATTCATGTCCGCTTCATAATTAACACACGTACTACTTAGTATTGTTCTTTGCCTTTTCTTTTTCAAACTTTCTTTGAATGCCACTGAAGCCCAAGAAAATGCCAAATTAATGTAAAAATGTTTTAATCTGTGTTTTTACTGAGGGGCATGGAGAGGACTGGTGTGATGTCAGTAATTCAAATGAAGTACAAACATCAGCTTTCCTGAAATGTTTAATTTGATCATCATACAGAGAACATTTTAAATCCTACATCATGTCCCAGAGATTTTATTTAGGGGTAGTTACACCTGCCATAAATGAAGGGGGTGAGTGGGCATACTTCAGTCAGCTTAGAGATATCTTCATGAAACATGCCATGCATTTGTATATTTACAAGAATTCTTATTAGATTTAACTGTTTCAGAATAGTAATTTTAAAGGTTATTTCTTCTACAAATTGATTCCATCCATCTATAACTCACACTCGTAACCAGTTAATATCATTGAACCATTTGAGATTTATTAACAAAACTTTGTGTGCATTTGTATCATGGCAACAGATGGTTTTCCATACAAGATTTGCCTTGAAAGATTACCATTTTTTTTAGTTATCTTCCCTTTTGGACAGTTGTATCATTAATGGAGTCATATATCTGTGTGAAGTTTGGTATACTTGTATATTATGACTTTATCCCATTTAAATGGTATCCTTGTATGTTAGGACTTATCCCATTTAAAAAATAATGTCTCTGTTTTTTTGTCACACTCATAACATTATATTTTCAGAACAGTTTGAGATAGCTTCATGAAACTGGTATGCATTTGCATTGTGATAAACATTTACATCCCATACGAGATGCAGCCAAGTAAGATTAGTACTTTTAGAGTGATCTCCCCATATTTGAGACTTGTAATTATACTTCATGCCTCCCAAATTATTTGCAAAATTTAATTAAATTGGCTGTCAAAGAAGGTTTTAAAATGATGATAACATTTCTTTTTGAATGTCTTGTAGTTTTGATGATATTCAGATATTGTAATTAATTAATTAATTTGCTCTTAGTACCTTAATTGTAGAAATTTTCAAGGAGTAAATCTGACTAAACATGCTTATTTATGCATAAAATTCAAATGTTCTTCTTCATATTTTTCTTCAGCCGAATAAATAAGAGAAATCAAAAAGCACGAAGAAAACAGACACAGTCACTGAATTCTATTCTAGGGGAGACAACTCTACCATTCCACAGTCTGGAAAGCATTTCTCTATCTGGAGAAATGTATCACAAAAGCAAACTTGCATGGACCAAAAGGGTTGTTGCCCTTAGTAATGGGAGGTTGTTTGCCTACAAGGCTGATAGATATGACAGCAGGCCTGTGCTTGTGATAGTTTTAAATGATTACACAGCTACATTCCTTAAAAAAGATAATGGGAAACATTATGAGATACGTCTTTCACATCCTGAGCTGGATTCACATTTCTTTCATGTTGATTTCAAGGACTGGGCAGAACAATGGTGCCAGGTTTGATAAATTTTTTCTTTGTCTGTAAATTGTAGTACAAATGTTGTAGATGTGATTAGTGATTAGTGTGTAGTGGTTAGATTCTGAGCCCATTGCACCAATTATTCAATTCAGTTACACATTTTTTGAATTTTAGGCCTTTATACAGTGCTTTTTTTCAATAAAAACCTTGCTAGCACAAAGTAAAAACAGTCTGAGGTAGTTAAATGAAATTGTTATGCACGTATAATTGACCTCATTAAATGAATTTATGTGCATATATAAATGTGACCTGGTTAAATGAAATTGGTATTCATATATAATATGACCTGATTAAATGAATCCGTATGTATATATAAATGACCTGGTTAAATGAAATTGTTGTGCATATATAGTATGACATGATTAAATGAATCGGTATGCATATATAAATGACCTGGTTAAGTGAAATTGGTATGCATATATAGATGACATGATTAAATGAAAGTAATATGTATATATAGATGACATGATTAAATGAAAGTAATGTGCATATATAAATGACTTCATCAAATGAAATCAGTATTCATATATAAATGACCTGATAAATGAAAGTAATATGCATATATAGTATGACCTAGTTAAATGAAATTGGTATGCATATATAAATGACCTGATCAAATGAAATCAGTATTCATATAAAATGACCTGGTTAAATGAAATTGGTATGCATATATAGGATGACCCAATTAAATGAATCAGTATGTATATATAAATGACCTGGTTAAATGAAATAGGTGTGCATATATAAATGACCTGGTTAAATGAAATTAATATGCATATGACTAAATGAATCAGTATGTATATATACATGACCTGATTAAATGAAATTGGTATGCATATATAAATGACCTGGTTAAATGAAATTGGTATGCATATATAGTATGACCTGATTAAATGAATCGGTATGTACACCACTCCCTCGATAACTCGCGCCCTGATAACTCGCGAACCCGCTTATAATGCGGGGTCAGGTGTGGATCCCATTTTTTAAACCAGAAAATACCCCCAAAAATTGATCCCTATTTATTTGAACTTGAAGAAAATCGCAATCAAAATTAGTAACAGAAACTTTTATATATTGCTCATTTTATCGTCGAAAACGGTAGATAGGACCTGAAATTTTAATCAACATTATGAAATATCAAATTTAAAAATAAGTCATACAATATTTTACATTTTCTTTCCAAACGGTTGTACACCACAACGATATGTAAGGAAATTTCGATCAATGAAAATGTCACTTACGCGGAGTGGAGGCAGTCCTTTAATAAATACATACAAATTAAATAATTTGTTTATCAATTGAAATTTATGTTCTAGTTCTATCTTTTAGTTCCTTTTAAGTGTAATCATCATAAATGCAATGTGTCCTCTTGTAATTAAATGTAAAACGTGCCAATCTACTGTAACAGCTTTGTCCGCAAGCGTTTCTCTGAGAACCTGATTAGGTGCCGACCGTGTTTTGATAAGTGACTTGCGGAAGTAGCTGTTGTATTGTTGCACTGAAGTAAAAGCTGGCCTGCTTTGTATTATCACGTTAATTATGTCTTTTGAATCAAATAAAGGAGCTGGAATAAAAGAAAAGTTAAAAGGCACGAAAATCCTACAAACTCAAAATCTAGCAGCCCCGGTCGTATGTCGGGTGAACTCACTTCGTTTGATCACTGTTATAAATGTTATTGTGTATGTAACATAAACTACCTTAAATTAACTGACTTATTGGTAACTGTGATCAAAGATAGCAAGGCAAGCAAGCAAAATGAATACTTTGTAAAATAAAGAGCTTGATTTCACAGATACGGACTTTTGTGGGCAAGCGAGTTTAAGAGAATTCTTGAACTGGTACTTAGAGATATCCTCAAGGATGATAAAAAGTTTCATTATCACTTCCAATGAAATCATGACATCAATAGTGTAATAACTGAGCAATACAAAAATTGAGATTCGACGTAGACGATTGTCTCACAAAATAAATTTTGATTGTTTTTAAAAAAAAGGGATCTTGTTTGGTGGTATATCGACAGTTAGTCTAGTTGCCCGCTCTTTTCACTCCCGATTTTGCAGTTTACTATTAAATACCACTCCGGGAACCAGACTCGTCAAGAAAACAAAAAGCAGTGACATAATGCACAGATGTTTTCACGTACACGTGATGGTTGTTGAAACCAGTTGCGACGATCTTTCACATGCAGGACATTTTGAAAATAAATGTTATTTAAACAGAAAAACGAACAACTTCATTAGAAAAAGCGTGTTACTAAAATTTATTATCGACGTGATTGTAAAATGAGCATTCAGTCATTAAATGGCCCAGTTCCCTAACCGGACCCCCCCCCCCATGTTTTCTCAATGTCTAAGTGAATTTTTTCAACTTTTGGAGGTCCCTCGGTAACTCGCGCCCTCGCTTATAGTGTGGTCTATGTTTGTGGACCCCATTGTGCGCGAGTTATCGAGGGAGAGGTGTATATATAAATGACCTGGTTAAATGAAATCGGTATGCATATATAAATGACCTGGTTAAATGAAATTAATATGCATATGACTAAATGAATCAGTATGTATATATACATGACCTGATTAAATGAAATTGGTATGCATATATAAATGACCTGGTTAAATGAAATTGGTATGCATATATAAATGATCTGGTTAAATGAAATTGGTATGCATATATAAATGACCTGGTTAAATGAAATTGGTATACATATATACATGACCTGATTAAATGAAATTGGTATGCATATATATATATATGACCTGGTTAAAGGAAACTGGTATGCATATATAGATGACCTGATTAGATCTTCATGCCATTAGTAGTAAATTTTAAAAAAAATTCAAGATTTTAAAAAATTTTTGGACATTTTTGTCTGCAGTGTGGACGTATGTGTTAAGAAATCTAATTTTGGTCTTGTTGGCATTAGTAAACATAGGTATCGTTTTCCTTGAAATGACAGCAGTAGAAATATCATCCATGTTAAAATTAAGAAACAGTTATGTATTTGATTTGAGCATGTTAATGGTGGATTTACTGTTGCAAACTGAGTCTTACAGCATGATCAGTAAAATGGACATTTGAACACAGTAAAATGGCTATTTGGACACAGTGTAATGGCTATTTGGACACAATAAAATGGGTATTTATCAACAGTAAAATGGATATTTGGACACAGTATTATAATGTATATTTGGAAACAGTAAAATGAATATTTAGAAACAGTAAAATGGTTATTTGGACACAGTAAAATGGATATTGAGCAACAGTAAAATGGATATTTAGTGACAGTAAAAATGGCCATTGACATCCTCTGATCTTTCATCATAAGAGCAGAAAATGCTCTTCTCTTTAGCGCTACATCACAGGGAGAGTCTTAATGTCACAGTAAAGTCAGAATTTTGGAGAGTATATCAAAGGTTTTACTGAAACAAATTTTGACAAGTTTTGAGTTTTCTGGGTCTGGATGAGTGAGGTAGTTGTGGGTACATAAGAAGAATTAGTCATAAATAGAAATCTATACATATAAAATATTACCATAATTTTTCTTCAAACCTTTTATATATTTTCCTACAATCAAAATTCATTTTTTGGAATTAAAATATTCACATACAGTAAAACTTGTCTTGAAAGACGACTGTTATGTGAGACCACCTGTCTTGAGAGACCACATTCTGATGGAAACCAACAATAAAATCTGAACAGAAAATAAAATGTTACTGGGTTTTGTGTAGGATTACAGAGCAAACAGGTGTGGTTGGTTGGTTTCAGAAAGGTCACATGCACTAAAATTTCCAGTCATTTCATTCAGATGCAGTTTTTTAAAAAAAATACAGCATAACCCATGCGAATTTTAGCTCTGCTGATCATAGAGCAGAAAGGCGTATGCAGTGGCCTGTTGTCCATCATTCTTTGTCCAAGATCTGTCCATCAGTCAGCCCAGGTTTGTTATCTCTGTTTCCTCCAAAACTACTTAGGGTGCAAGGGACAGTTTTTGTGCACAAATCCACCTGTCTAATATTTAAAAAATCTTACAAAATTAAATAACGCAATTTATGTCAAAAAGGTCCACATTTTTGGATAGCTATATTAAAACAAAACATCAGAATATTATTCACTTGACCTGAGAAGTCAAGAGCTGTTCATAGCTAAAGACGCTGATGCACCCCAACCCCAAATTTTTCATGTTCAAAGGTCATTTGTAATACCAAGTGATGCTCACCGGGAAAACACAACCCCTTTTCCTAGTTGATAAGTCCGAGAAATATTGTATACCTAGCCTGATACAGTTAAAAATAGTTGCCATCCAAACTGTTTTTGAGATATTTTACTTGCCTTGAATCCACATGTCTACTGTTATACATGGCTGACTAATGGTATTTCACTTTCTACATAATGCAAAGTAACTATGGGAGTCATGCATGCCTGACATCATTTTCAAGAACAATACAAGCCCGAATCACTTAATTCTCAGATATATCCCTATCTTTAATTATTAAACAATACTGTCTGAAAAAAGTCATATCATAGCCTTAGGTTAAGAAATTTGACAAAGGCCATTTTATGAAACAGTCCCCAGCATTTTTAGAGGATTGCCATGAAACTTTACACACATATTCACTCTAAGATATAGTTTGTCCTCAATGAAAATACTGCTGCTCAGCCATCCAATATTTTTATCACAGCAGCCATTTGAACTTTTGTTATTGCTACTCTTCCTAAATGAATGTTTATTAATTTAATATGTAGTTGTCACTAAAAGAGCTTTTATGATATCAAAATGAACTTAAATAAAATGGTACTGATCTGACAACCAATATGGCCACAATGGCAGCCAGCTTAAAATCTAACAGAAAGTCCTATTGTCATGGGGTTTTCACCAAAAGTCTTCTAATTGTGCCTGGTTTATCCCAAATGAAATTGGTACCAGTCTTGAATCCAGTATGTCTGCCATAGTGGCTAATTTGAAAATCTTATCACTAAAGAATATCAGAGATGGTTTCAGCTCTCAGCAGATAAAAAGAAGAAATGATCTTATCATAAATATCAGGAAATTCTTTTTAGGCAGTAGAGCATCTGTGCCTTCAAGGGACTCTTGTTTGATAGCTTGTGTCCTGGTTAGTGACTAACATAAGATGGTCTAGATGCAGCTGAACTAATGCACTGGATTTCATAAAATGTAGAAGACTGAAGGAAGTGAAACTTGAATATAAAGACAGTCTTTGCTATTTCAGCACATTAATGCCATGTCTCAGGGTAAAACTCCAGTTGGTACCTACCAGCACCTGGCAAGAGGGGCTGTCATGAGTGAGGATGGAACTTACATCATCAGAAAGGTTATTATTATAGTAAATATTTTAAATATTTAATAGTTAATTTATATTATCTGTCATCCATTCTTTTTCAGATATTTATAATTGCTACTTAGTGGTGGTCAAGTTAAATGATTTGGTTGAGCATTATCTATTAATTGTTTACTATTTCTGTGTTCATTGTTGATGGACATTCTACTCAGCACTGTTCACATTGTTTTGGCTGCTTTTTCTTTTCAGCAATTTGCAAAGCTTCTTTAGTCCTTCTAAAGGTATGAATTATTTCAGCTTATATATGAAATTTGGCCCTACATTTGGTGGACTGTGTTACAGATTGTGTATGACATTTGTCCCTACATTTGGTGGACAGTGTTACAGATTATATGTGAAATTTGGCCATTCCTGTGGTGGACTATGCTACAGATTTTATGTGAAATTTGGCCAAACATTTGGTGGACTGTTACAGATTATATGTGAAATTTGGCCATACATTTGGTGGACTGTGTTACAGATTATATATTAAGTTTGGCCCAACATTTGGTGGACTGTGATGCAGATTATATGTGAAATTTGGCCATACATTTGGTGGACTGTGTTACAGATTATATATGAAGTTTGGCCCAACATTTGGTGGACTGTGATGCAGATTATATGTGAAATTTGGCCATACATTTGGTGGACTGTGTTACAGATTATATGTTAAGTTTGGCCCAACATTTGGTGGACTGTGATGCAGATTATATGTGAAATTTGGCCATACATTTGGTGGACTGTGCTGCAGATTATATATGAAATTTTGGCCATTCCTGTGATGGACTGTGTTACAGATGATATGTGAAATTTGGCCATTCCTGTGGTGAACTGTGCTACAGATTATATGTGAAATTTGGTCATTACTGTTGTGGACCGTTCTCCAGCATATACAGTTTTAAAAATATTCCTATTGTGGAAAGCTATCTTGTGGACAGATTTAATCAGTTTTAAATTGAACCTCTTGTGTTTAAGAGAAACCAATACTAGATGATGAAATTTCATCTGATCCCAAACACCATCACTACTCCTCCCAACCACCATGAGTATAGTTGTGGAATATCAGTAAATACATTTATTCTGAGATCTGATTGTTTCTATATGAAAATAGTGCCCTTCGGACATTCAATATGGCCTCTAGGGTGAACATTTTGAGAATCTTGTGTTGGAGGATTTATACAGCACTTAATGTACACATTCATCTTGAAATCTAGCTGGTCTCATATTAGTGGAACATTCTGTATGGTAATAAAAACAGCCATCTTTAAATACAGAGTTCAACTT
This sequence comes from Megalonaias nervosa, assembly GCA_016617855.1. Lineage (NCBI taxonomy): Eukaryota > Metazoa > Mollusca > Bivalvia > Unionida > Unionidae > Megalonaias > Megalonaias nervosa. The sequence goes on from JAECUM010004908.1 coordinate 28,848, forward strand.
AAAATTTTGGAGAGTTTATCATGAAACTTACTGCATGTTGGGTCTGACTACACACAACATAGACCACAATCTCTTGTTACATAGAATTCCAGCTGATCAGGGTGTATGTTGTTTTGTTCTACTTATTTTTATCCTAACAAATTGTATCAACTGAGATCTGTGTGCACATTATGCAATGGCAGACCTGGGTCTTTGCAGTTTGATCACACATATGTGCAAGTATAAATGGTGTTAACAGACGTTCATCCTGAGGTCGAGCTGATTCTAAACAAAATTGGTGCTGCTTGGACATCCAAAATGACTACTACTGCTTGTGAACTCTTGGGGGATCCTGGGTGACTGAATGGTCTAAGCCATCATCTTTACAGGTCACTCATATCTCACCTCTGTCTGCATAGGTTCAAGTGTCAGTTTGGCCAACATTGGCAAGTTCATAAGCTTTCCAGTAGCTTACTATGGGTCGGTGGGTTCTTCCCCAGGTTTTCCTGGGCTCTTCCTCCACCATATATGCTGGCCACCATGTACTGCATATCACATGCTTAAAAACAATTAACCCCACAACAACACCATCAACCAAACATGAACTATTAAGAAGATCATCATCAGTCTAATGATTTATATTCATGCCAAGGTCTAGCTGGTTTTAAAAGTATGGTTCTCCTTGGACAGTAGGAATGGTTACTAAGGCATCCATATTTAAAATGTTGATATATTTACCATATGTATTTATACATCCAAGTGCAAAATGCCTAAGCCTATATCTTTATATGTAAGTTGTTTGGAGTAATAGTAGAACAAACAACATAGACCCTGATCTGCTGGTGCAGTATGCAATGGCAGATCTGAGTCTGTAGTGTTTGCAATTGTACCCAGCTTATATGTGAGTATATACAGCACATTTTCAAAAATAGTGTGGTGATTATCATGAAATTATAGGCTTATAATAGTAATAATTCAATGTAGAATTTTAAAGCTATTTTCTGCAGAACAAATATAGATATAGACTTAATACACTATTATAGGCACTCCAAATATATTTCTTTAGTTTAACTTTACATTGTCATCATTGGAGGTAAGTACCATTCAAATTATTGTAGTTTAGCACTTGAAGGCAGTGTGACAATACACATTGATGTGGTAGCACATGAAGGTAGTGTGACATACACATTGATGTGGTAGCACGTGAAGGCAGTGTGACAATACATTGATGTGGTAGCACGTGAAGGCAGTGTGACAATACATTGATGTGGTATGGTAGCATGTGAAGGCAGTGTGATGATACACATTGATGTGGTAGCACGTGAAGGCAGTGTGACAATACATTGATGTGGTAGCATATGAAGGCAATGTGACAATACATTGATGTAGTAGTACTTAAAGGCAGTCTGAAAATACATTGATGTAGCAGCACTTGAAGGCAGTGACAATACATTGATGTAGTAGCACTTGAAGGCAGTGACAATACATTGATGTGGTATGGTAGCATGTGAAGGCAGTGTGACAATACATTGATGTGGTAGCACGTGAAGGCAGTGTGACAATACATTGATGTGGTAGCACGTGAAGGCAGTGTGACAATACATTGATGTGGTAGCACGTGAAGGCAGTGTGACAATACATTGATGTGGTATGGTAGCATGTGAAGGCAGTGTGATGATACACATTGATGTGGTAGCATGTGAAGGCAGTGTGACAATACATTGATGTGGTATGGTAGCATGTGAAGGCAGTGTGACAATACATTGATGTGGTATGGTAGCATGTGAAGGCAGTGTGATGATACACATTGATGTGGTAGCATGTGAAGGCAGTGTGACAATACATTGATG
>JAECUM010004909.1:0-27619 GCA_016617855.1 Megalonaias nervosa
AACATATTGTCTTAAGTGTAAAACTAAAACAGAAAATAAAGATGAAAAAACAGAAAAAACAAAAAATAATAGAATAATGCTGAAAGTATTTGTGCAATCTGTGGAAAAAGAAAAAAAGTATGTTTTTGCCAGCAACAAAGTTGTCCGGAGCGGGTTATCCAGAAATTATTTTAGTAGATGATTAATAAATAAATGACATGCGAGTGCGATTGTGATAGAGATTTACATATTGTCAGAAATGCAACAACAGAGAAATAATTGGAACAGGTATAGATATACAAAAATTAATTGGAAAATTGCCGAAACCAAAAGGCGGTTGGACATTGCCAGGCCATAAATATACTGGACCTTATAATCCTCTTGATAAAGAACTTGACGAAAACGATAATCCGCTGCCAGGACAAAAGCCTTACAATCAAGTTGACGCAATAGCAATGCGCCATAATATCTGCTACAGAGACATTGATCTTCCAGACAACGAACAAAATAAACACAGCTGCGATAAAGTAATGTTAGACGAACTTCGTGATATGAAACCTGTAAATATGCGAGAACGTGTTGACCGAAGGCTGGTCCAGGGTTTTATTGGAGCAAAATATAAATTAGGTCTCGGTAAAAAATAATTATATGATGACCTTGCCTCGGAGCTACACAAACCTAAAAAAAAAGTTTCCGCGACGTAAAGTTGTCGCAAATGCCGTTGATGATATCTGGGCGATAGATTTAGTTGATGTCTCAAATATTGCTCGGTTTAATGATAACAAAAGATATCTTTTTAATGTTGTAGATGTTGTTAGCAAATACGCGTTTAGTATACCCGTTTCGGATAAAACAGGGACATCGATGACTGATGTATTAAAACAAATAATAACAAGTACAGAAAGAAAACCAAATAGAATCTGGACTGATCATGGAGCAGAATTTTTTAATAAAAAATTTGAACAGTTTTTAGAGCAAAATGACATTAAAAATATGTTACAGGAAATGAGGGAAAAAGCGTCATCGTTGAAAGATTTAATCGCACGCCCAACGAAAAAATACACAAATGTTTAACAGCTAAAAATAAGAGTAAATATATTGACAATTTACAATAAATTGTTGACGAGTATAATAACAGGAAACACAGGTCCCTTTCGCTAGGCAAAAGGAAAATGTCGCCAAACGACGCGATTGCAAATCCAATATTAGCAAACGAAAATATGTACCGCAGGCATAAATTTAAAGTTGGTGATAAAGTTAGAATTTCTTTGACGAAAAAAAACATTTGAAAAAGGATATACACATAACTGGAGCGAAGAAGTATTTGTTGTTGATAAAGTACTTTTAACAATACCAGTTACATACTCGTTGAAAGATTTATTAGGTGAACCTATAACTGACAGTTTTTACGAGCAAGAACTTCAGAAAACAGAACAAGATATATTTGTTATTGAAAAAGTTATTAAGTTTAGTTAAATCGCGTGGATGTGGCGATATATTTAATAGCTGGGTACCAACTAAATCTATAATGATTGCATAATATTATTATAAATTTCTTCGTATTTTATTAATACTGATATACATTTTACTGGTTTACATAAAGAAATTAAATGTAATTTTCTTGCATCATCAACTGGCATTAAATTAAATATTTTAACAAAAATAAAATCGTATTTTATATTTCTTTGTTGTCCAGTTATTTCTACGTTTATAAAAGGTTTTATAAGTTGCCAAAATATTTGATGCTCTGTGATAGTAAAATTAAATTTTATTGTTTTTTTAGCAATATGGTACTTAACATCATATCGTCCAGTTGTTGGTCTGCTTAATTTTTTTTTACTAACAACAACATCATTTTCTTCTTCATCGTCATAGTTATGCAAAATATCTTTTTCAGTATAACCAGCAAATCTGTCATTAGTAATATTTTCTAATGCAAAATTTGAAACTGAAACAAAATCTCCCGAATATAGTTCAGCCAGTCTCTCAATCAAGTTCATTATTATAATAATCTTTAATCTAATTAATAAATAATAAGAATGTTTGGAGAAATAAAATATCATCAAAGAGTTAATATACTAAATCACAAAGAATTAGCTGAAGCAATTCGAAATTGTTTGTTGGGAAACAGTTTTTATTTTGTTGATGTTATTATAACATTAGGTGAATCTGACAGATTTTTATTAACAGTAGCAGAAAAAATAAAACGTGATACAAATACAATGATGACATTGCGATTTAATCGCGACGATATTATGGAATTTAGTCATAATTGTCTTACTCGAAATGATATAGAAAATATCATTAGTTATCGTTTTTAAAATTAAATCTATCAAATGTCAACATTGACGTTGCTGATTTTTGTATATTATCAGCTACATCTTTAACTGATTTGCTGCCAATTTTAAGATATTTTGCAGCAGCTGTTATTGATTTAAATTTTATTATTTCTCCAGTTTCAAGATTTACTGATATAACTGATTTTGGATCTTAAAAATTGGAATCATCAGAACCGGCTCCACGTCTTGTGTTTTCTTTTTGTGTAACTAAATCTAAATTTTGCAGACGATTATCAGATTTAATACCATTTTTTATGATCAATAACAAAACCATTAGGTATTAGTCCGTTAAAAGTTTCAAATACAAAACGGTGTGACATATAACCAACTTGGTTAGTTTTTATACCACGTACCATTACTTGTAAATAACCAGTATTATATAAATTTCCAACAACACTTTTTGTTTTTTTACGTCGAATAATTCCCTTATCATTTGTCTCATATACAGCAGTCACTGGATGAGGTTGAAATTCATTTTGTAATGATAAAGTTTCAATATTATCATCAGCAATTGCTCTATTTACTCTGTATACTCGTTGTCCTTCTGGAATATCGTCGCAAAACAAAGTATAAATAAAATCTTTTCTAAACATTTTAATTCTTTCTGTATTATCGCCTTTTACTGAAATTATCATTCCAGCTGGCGTTGATTTGCCAACAGATTTTTTAGATTTTATATTAATAACAGAACCTAACATATTTGCTGCATATAAATTGTACTTTGGGTGTACATGATAAAATTCTTGCTCTTTCGCTGTCAATCTCAGATATCTCAAAATTTCTGTCATTATACTATAAGGATTTCATATCTCTAATTAAAAAAAAAATTCAATTAAATATAAAATATTACTATATATATATATAATGTTAAAATTGCGTGATGTTGCTAAAAAGAGCATTATCAAATCTGAAAAAATTGCTTCAGCATTTTCCGGTTACGATAATTGTTACAAACTTGGTGATCAAAATATTGTAGCAAATTTTAGCTCCACAAATTTATTTCATCTTTTACAACCTGTTATATCAAAAGAACTTGCGGCTCATAAAAGTATCAAACTTATAGTCCAATATCATACGATTTTATCAAAGTTACACGCAGTTGAGGATGTACTTGATGTAATTTTTGAAAGAAAAAGTTTTGACAGCGAAATTTCAGAACCATATTTAACAGCTAAATCAAGAAAAATGTTAACTGGAACAAACATTGCCACAGTCGCCGATGAAATACATCAAGAAATTAACAAAAAATTAGAAGAATTTACTGCATCAGGGTCGGGTTGGAAATTTGAAATGATAAAAGAAGTTTTATTTCACATAGCAAAATATAATGTACTTCGCGGTAGTTTGTACGTCAATCTCCCTCAAAAAATTAAAAACAACAAATGCTGTATAAATATCAAAAACAATGATGACAAATGTTTTCAGAGGTCAATTTTATCTGCGAAACATCCTCAGTGTGATCACCCCGGCAGAATTGAAAAGTATTTGCCATACAAAGACGAACTAAATTTTTTAGGAAGTACTTTTCTAGTAGCAGAAAATCATATACCAAAGTTTGAAAAACAAAACAGTATCTCAGTAAATGTTTTCGGACTAGATGAGCGAGAAAACGTTTACCCGAGTGATATCTCAGAAAATGCTACACAAAATACAATAAATTTATTATTTTATCAGGGACATTATTGTTGGATAAAAAACTTTAACGGCCTAGTTGGCAGACAGTATAGTAAAAATAAAAATAAAAATATTTCCGTTATAGATGTCTGCAGGGTTTTTCTGGCGATGGAATACTGCAAGAGCATCTCAAATACTGTGTCAACGTTCAAAGAATAATTATGCCTGGCGAAAAAGAAAAAATATTAAAATTTAAAAATTATGATCATAAACTAAATATTCCTTTTGTTATTTACGCTGATTTCGAGTGTCTACTCGTTCCTGTGGTTGGAGCAGAAAATAATCCGAATAAATCCAGTACTAGAAGAATACAACAGCATATTCCTTGTGGAGTAGCTTATACAGTAGTTTGTTGCGCTAACGATAAATTTTCAACTCCGATAAAGTTATATAGAAGTGAAAATCCTGCCGTATGGCTATTAGAAAATTTAATAGACGAAGTTAATAAAATTCCTAACAGATTATTTAAAACAGCTCCGATGAAAATAACGTCTAAACAACTCGATTTTGATGAGGCAGTTAATTGTCATATTTGTGAAAAGTTGTTGGTAGACTCCAACGGAGTCCGTGATAAGGTGCGAGATCGTTGTCATTTGACCGGCCAATATCGTGGAGCAGCTCATAACAGTTGTAATTTAAGATTTCATGCTCCAGATCTTATTCCTGTAGTTTTACATAACTTTCGTGGTTATGACAGTCATATCATTGTAGAAGCTTTTGGTGAGAAAAATATTAAAGCTAAACTAAAATTAAATAACATAATAAAATGTATTCCAAATAATTTTGAAAAGTATATGTCGGTGACGCTCGGTAAATTACGTTTTATTGATAGCCTGCAATTTATGGCAGCATCGTTAGATGAGCTTGTAAACAGCACTACAAGCGCCGGTAGCAATTTCGCTAACCTAAAAAGTTGCTTTGGTGAAAACTATATCAATTTGACAAAAAAAAGGTATATTTCCGTACGAGTATCTCGATGATTGGAGCAGATTTAATGAAACTTCTCTTCCTGATAAAGATAAATTTTACTCGCAACTCAAAAATTGAAAATATCACAGATGACGAATACAAATATGCACAAGATATTAGGAATAAATTTAGTTGTAAAACATTTGGTGATTATCACGATCTATATTTAAAAACAGACGTATTATTGCCAGCAGATGTTTTTGAGAGTTTTCGTCGAGTAAGCTACAGCAATTATGGACTAGATCCTTGTTGGTGTTATTCTGCTCCAGGATTGTCTTGGGACGCTCTACTAAAAACAAGTAAGATAGAACTGGATCTCTTAACAGATGTTGATATGTTTAACTTTATTGAAAAAGGTATCAGAGGCGGAATTAGCGTTATAACAGAAAGATATGCAGTAGCTAATAACAAATATCTGAAAAATTATGATAAAAATCTCCAATCTAATCATCTTATTTATCTAGATTGTGTGAATTTGTTTGGATATGCGATGTCAGAGCCAATACCTTGTGGTGGATTTCATTGGATAACTCCAGATCAATTTCTTAGAGAAACTGAAAAAGATTTACCTAGAAAAATTAATAATGATTTTTCCGATATTTCATACTTTGTTGAAGTTGATCTAGATTATCCTAGTTCGTTACACAATCTACATAACGACTACCCGTTTTGCGCAGAGTCAATGATGATTGATTATAGTTTATTCTCGCCTGAACAACGAGCAACGACAACAGCAAAAAATTCGATTGTTAATAAGTTAGTTCCAAATTTGTTAAATGAAAGAAATTACGTTATGCATTAAAAAAATTAAAAACAAGCAGTAGATGCTGGACTAATTCTTAGAAAAGTCCATCGCGTGCTAAAGTTTAATCAGTCGAGGTGGATGGCAAATTATATTGATTTAAATACGAAACGTCGTGCTGTGGCTAAAACCGAATTTGAGAAAAACTTCTTCAAGTTAATGAACAACTCGGTGTTCGGTAAGACAATGGAAAATATTCGGAAAAGAGTTTCGATAGAAATTGTTAATGACATAAATCGCAGAAATAAATTAGTTAACGATGATGGTTTTGTTAGTATGAAAATATTTAATGAAAATCTTGTTGCAATACAACGACGAAAGACAAATTTAAAGTTAAATAAACCGATTTATGTTGGTGCAGCTGTACTTGATATATCAAAGTAGCTGATGTACGATTTATACTATAATTTTACCAAAAAGCAGTGGCCAGATTCAGAGTTTCTATTTACTGATACAGATTCGTTAGTTTATAATATAAAATGTGAAGATGTTTATCAAGGTATTTACAATAATAAAGATTTGTTCGATTTATCCGATTACCCAGCATGTAGTGGATTTCAAGATTATTCGAATAAGAAAGTTATTGGAAAAATGAAAGATGAATTTATGTTTATGCCAGTTAGGGAATTTGTCGGACTAAAGAGTAAAATGTATGCTGTTATATTAGATGACAATAAACGTACAAAAAAAGCAAAAGGTATTCCTCGAGGATATGTGAAAAAGATGATGAATTTTGACGATTTTAAAGCAGCGCTAAGCAATAATGTCAGTTTTATCAAAACAAATGTTATCAGAACAAATCATCATATACTTGAAACGGATACAATTATAAAACGTGGATTAAGTATTTTTGATGATTAAAGATATTGCAGAGACGGAATTAATACACTAGCACTTGGACATTATGCAAGTAATTTTGTCTAAACATCAGAAATAATGTTCAAAAATTTAACATTAGTCGATGGAGTTAATAGCAAAATCAAAAAAAAAATATGGTTAATAACCAGCAATTATCATTTGAATTTAACGATGAAATTTCAGGTATTTGTTTTAGTAAATTTGACAGAATCAAACTCTCCTTTATCAGATCAGACGATAGCAAATATTTTTTTAATTATCTCGAAAGTCTGCGAGACGAACTTGCACTAAAATATGACAATTTTCATAATCCGATCAGCCAGCAACAGTACACAAAAATTAACATAGGCCTGGACCGGTCAAAGGTTTTTGTAAAAGGTAGTAAGCATTTTCTTAGTAAGATAGCAATCAAAGAACTATTTTAATGTCGTCGAAAAATAACCGGTACAATTTAATTTTATTTGTATTATTATGACAATAATCATACTTAATAGCAAACGTTGAAACATTGTTTATTGGTCAAGAAATATAACTCTGTATACCCTATCTGTTTTTAAAAAAGAGATCATACTATTCCAGCTAAGTTTAAACTCTTTTGTAGTTATCGAACATAGCATATACTATAACATTTGCTTTGTATTTTTTTTTTTTTTTTGGCTAATGAAATCTATAAAGTTGTATCTAAAATCTGATAGTAATTTTAATTTTTGAGGGGGGTGAGGGTTTCTGGCCTAAATCCTTGTTGGCATGTTTGTATTTACCGAAATGACTAGGAATTCCTCTTGCATAAATGTTAGTAGATAGCCTTATATAAATATAGTTACTGTAGATTCTCGCTTATAAGTTGAGTCCAACTGCAAACTGCACAGACCCAAATATGCTGTCGTATAATGCACCAGCAGATCTTGGTCTGCGCGGTTTTCCTAGGAGTAATCAGTAAAACAAACAAGATAAACTCTGATCTGCATGCGCATAATGCTATGGCAGATCATTATCTTTTTGTCTGCAGTTAGCCTCGACTTGGAAGCGAATATATATGGTATGTCATTTACGTAAAAAACCATTCATACAGAATATTTATTATTTCTCGCAGAGTCTGTTTGTAATGTATATATATGCAGCGTCTGTGTATTTCATTCACCCAACTCATTGACATTACTAATTAGTATCCTTGGCAACGGTCGATCTTATAACAGCCTCTGTATTCATCCAACATTAAGATTTCGTTTTTCTGTACAAACATATTTATATAGAATCAAAAATCATGTATTTCTCGATTTATTTATAATAACGTTTTCAGAATCAGAAAATGTAATGCAAAATTTCGTGTTTTCAAAATCAGAAAATGTAATGCTGTTTGGTAATACAGAATAATTTTTTAGACATGTACTTATAACTGAATTTCATAGCTCAGTGTTAGAATGCTGGATTCTCATACTGAAGCCCTGGGTTCGGTTCCCTTCACGGACAAAATCAACGGGTAGGCTCTGGACGCCATTATTAAAACGGTGGGGGTCCTGAGAAATCCTCTATATCCAACAAAAAAAAAAAAAATACACTTTACCACCATGTCAACACGTGGTGGGTTCACTTTTGCACTCCCCGGGTGTTGACATGGTGGGTGAGTGTACAAAATGTGTTGGACGTAGATAAGGACCCCGTTAGGATAAGTTTATGTTGTGTGTTTGTGCCGTCTGTGCCGTCCAAAACATAAACAGCAGGATGACGTGAGCTCGTGACCTTGTGACCTCACTAAAGGGGTACCCCACACAAGGGCCATTCCGAAAAAAACATCATTAGACTTAAAGAAACCTCATTATGTGCCTGGCCACAATAAAGGGATTTGAAATAGACAGCCGTCTGAGTTCCTAAAGTTTCGTTTCGGATATTTAGAAATTCGCCGGGGGTAATGTCTTAACAGAAAATGAGGAGTCCCGTTGGCCACAAAAAAAAGGCCTACATAAAATAGGCAGCCCTCTGAGTTTCTAAAGTTTCGTCTCGTATATATAGAAATTCGCCGGGGGGTATGTCTGAAAGAGACTCTTAGGACCTCATGAGGCTTATCTGACAGACCTTGTGGAATGGTAGACCGAACGTCATCCCACTGTTTATTTTTTGTCTTTTAGTTTATAAATATAGTTATCAAATAAAGCATCAACTATATTGTCAATAAATATCATTAGATCATCTGCCCAACCTCTTATTCGTTCGTCATTTTCAGTCGCGAATAACCATACTGACCCATATTTTGGTGATATATAAAAACCAACATTTTTGATACAATTGCTTATTATTTTAGTTGTTATGCCAGTATAGCTTGAGGCTGCTCTAATCGAATTAAATCTTTTGCAAATTTGTTTGTCAGATCAAATCCAACATGTCGCACTGGATTATAATGATACACTATATATAATATTTTATTGTTTAATATGAAAAAATCTATTGGTCTAGAATTTCCTTTGGGTTTCAAAATTTCATCATTTTCTGAGATAAAAATTTGGAGGAGGGTGGTTTTTTGAGGGAGAGGGGGTCTCTGAGGTGGTGAAAAAATGTCAGAATATATTTATTTGTGAGGAGAGTGAGGGTTTCTGGCCAAAAAATCTCTTTGGCATAAAAAAAACCTCAACTATATCTACTACTATACCAGCAATATGTGTCGGTATTTTAACGTTTGTGTACGTGAGATATTTTCTGTGGCTTCTTCATGAGTGCTGTTAGATTCCCTGGTACGACACATTTTGTCAACTCTTCACCACACTCAAAAATATGGAAGAAGAAAACAAATAAACAATAAAAACACATATTGCGTCAAAGCCGGATTAAGGTTGAGGAGGTACTGGAGGAATTTGAAAAGGTGGCCCTAATCCCCTTCCCAAGAAAATTGCAATAAAACATTTCCCTGCTTTGCGGGGTCCTATAATCCATAGCATCCTTAAACCTCCATCGCAATCTCCCGTCTTCGTTCGGGAGAAGCCACCTTTACTTATTTGAAACGGCTCCTCTCTAAATCGATACTTTCTATGGTCTTGTCATATGTTGGCCTCAGCTGATACATCTATATACATGTGTTTGTATGTGTGTAAAGCGTGGCCCCTCCTTTTTATGGTATTTAATGTAAACCCAAGTGTTATTCAACATGATTAATCTGTTAGAAAAGAACATTAGATTTCGTATTTTGTTTTCGAACTACGAAGTTTCTATTTCATTGAAAACATCATTTATATGACGTTACTATGACTTTTTTTTAAAAGAGGGAGAATCAATTAAAATTTCGCAGTAGTAAGTAAAACATTAATAGATCGAAACAATTACCAACGGTCGACGTGTTTTAAAGTATTAGTGACCTTAAAAAAACAAAAACAAACAATGAGGAAATGTCTAAATTATTTATATATTTTGTTAAAACCCAATATTTTCGGTTCAGGACTCAACATATAAATCACGAAACTGGAAATGGATTGAATCACTGTCAGATAAATTTTATTATCATTTAAACGTAATTTGTTTCTCAGTTTTAATGTTTTCCCTGCGTGCATTGTCTTTTAAAAATTTATAATGAAAGTTATTTATTTTGTTTATTATTAGTTTCTCTAATTTATACCAAGTAAAGGTATGAGAATATATTTTTGTCTTCGTCTGATTCACTATCTAATGTGACCATTGAAATTCCTGGTAGTGAATGTTGTCGTCAATTTATAAAAGTTTGAATGTTTGGTAAATTTTCTGTTTATGTACGTCTCATTCTCGATAATTTTTCTGATCGTGTAACATAAAGAGAAAGTTTTTTTCTTTTTTTTTCTTTCTTTTTTTTGTCCTACACACTTACACCAAAGAGACAGACAGATATGCATACAGGAACGATACTTAATAGTTATATTAATAATTATATATATATATATATATATATATATATATATTATATATATATATATATATATATATATATATATATATATATATATATATATATATATATATACATGTTGATTGATACATATTTAAATTAAATGATATGTAAACATTTTAAAAAATATCACAATCAGCAGCAACAGCATCAGTCTGAAAATAGACCCCGTTCTTTATCCATTAAACTGTTCAACGACAACAAATAATTGTTAAACCTTAGTAGCCTTACGTTCGGATAAAAATATTTATCACGCTGTGCCTCATGTGATCAGAGTATAGGCGATGCAAGCACTAGAAGCAGACGCAGGGCTGGATCAAGGAATATTAGTGGGGGCCAAGGAGGGGAGCGTTTAAACGAGTAGGCAAGGATTCTGTGAGACGGAAAGCCTCGAAAGATCCTGCATTTCGTGCGTTTCCAGAGCATAATTGCAACAATTTAGATGTGAAGACAATTTACACTAAGAAACACTTCGGTTGTTTCGTGCTCATTACTTCACGTGGGAAATTATGTGGTGGAAGAGGGTTTGGCCTATAACTCCATTGCTTTATCCGCCGATTAGACAATGAGAAGGTGACTTACTTAAGTAAGGTGGATTTTTGTTAAAAATATTCTGGGTGACTTGTTTGGAGGAAGTATTGGCGGGAAAATAGAAAATTTGCAGTACTAAGAGTATACAATTTGCATTTATTTTTCTTAACAGTCTGCTCTGGAGATGAACTCTTCTATCATAAAGATATAGGACGTTATGTACAAGTGCTGATATTCACGTGATAATTCTAGCGACTGAAGCCTAAGTACCAAATATGTTGCCGATCATTTAGACACAACGCAAAATTATGAATGGCGATTATGCAAGGAATTTACTACTGACATTTAACAGCTCAAAGTATACCAGAACTAATCAAATCAGTCTAGTTCACATTTATTTGCAAATAAGAAAATTTCTGTCTAAATACTGTGTACTGGTGATGATGCATTCAAATAAAATAGCGTTAATATGAAACAATTTTATTTAGTTTGCAATAACATTAGCATTCCACCACAGGGAAGATGAAACAACAAATACATGACCAGGAATGGATCGGAAAAGTGTAAAACTGTGCACCAAGTTTGGAAGAAGTCACACTTTGTTTTTGCAAGAACTCCTTGTAATCGTAAATATAACTGGAAAACACGTACTGTTGAACACTGGAGAACACTGCCACCAAATGAAATGAATTATATAAATAGACAAAGATGAACGTACTGGCTGTACATACATCTTCATGCCAGATAGCATTGAATTAATGCGTTTCCATAATTTCAGCAATCGTCTTATCTGCAAATAAACGTGAACTATACTGATTTGAATAGTTCTGATATACCTTGATCTGTTAAATGTCAGTAGTAAATTCCTCACATATTCCCCATTCCTAAATTTTCTTATTAGTGCCCCAACGACCTCTTGGGCTAAGGGATTGATGATGATGATGAATGCATTGGGAGAACATCTAGATTGATTCAAAGTATAGGTCCTATGTAGCCTGTACTTCAGGCCTAGGTGTACAAACAGTATATCTGTTACATGTCCTTGTTTAACTTTACCAGTGTCCAGAAGTTAACTGAGTTATTAATTTTAGGAGAGCAAGATTACGACACACGAGAAAACTAATCTATGACTTCAACGAAGCATAACATATTTGTGTTGAATTGGACTTTGTTGACGGTCGTGACAGTATCATTTTATGTCTGAAGGACGCGGCCATACAATTGGATTGCATTGTCGGATATCAGAACAATTTATAGAAATATTTCAACCGATTTAAACTGGAAATAAACCTTAGAATCAATACAGAGATAACAAAGATAGGTATTCCAAAGGCTGAACAACTATCTGCTAGAGTGAAAAAAGACATAACAGAATTCAAAAAAGACGACGGGGATAAACATTTTATTGAGAAGAAGGACTATGATAGCAGTATTTATTCTCACTGTCAGTTCTGCCCATGCTGTCTTGCCTCTAGCCCATGTATTGTCTGACACTATAACATATAACAATTTAGAAAAGCCAGAAAACAATACTGACAACAGAATGGCAGAGCCCTGGCACATATAACAAACAAAAATTCAGTATGGCAATGAAATAAACTAACAATCAATTTTCTGTACTAAAAGTTTCAGGAACTGCTATAGTTTACGTTTTCAATATATTACATTCTTTCCAAGAAATTCGTTGTCTTTGTGTGCACGAGAGCAGCAATGTAGCAAGGGAAGAGAGAGAGAGAGAGAGAGAGAGAGAGAGAGAGAGAGAGAGAGAGAGAGAGAGAAGAAAGATGTCCCAAGGAACGACTACGTTCACGAACCTCTAACTATTCTGGTTGCTTTGTTTATACCTTTCATAAAAAGTACTAATATCAAACTTGCTAATGCCAAAGCAAGAAGCCTAACAGTTCAGCAAGGACCCAAATTATTCGCCTAGCATCTATAAGCAACCAATTTACAACATAATCAATAACCCCATGGATTGTAATTGCTATTTTCCGCAAAATCAGAAAATAATTGTCTCAGTTTGTCAAACTTCTTTTTTAATGCCAAACAATGATGGCTACCTGGAGTAGGAGAACGTGCGGTAGGGGAGGTGTAATGGATGGAGTAGAAGGTTTGAGCAGGATATTGAGAAAAAGCATCAGGAATACCGTAACACAATTATCAAATTTGTCTTATCTATAGCAACTGTTGTTATTGTCATCACTTCTGCTTTTCTTTGAATAAGCGTTTCACTGTATAACAAATCCAGATTGATGTTTGTTCATCTTATAAATATAAACAGCCGCGATTGTTTAGTGGTAGCGTGCCAGATTTGCGACCGAAGAGATCGAGTGCGAATCTACCACCAAAACGGTCCTACAGTAGTGTTCCCTTCGGCAAGGTACTTTACACCAATTGCCTGGGAAACAAATAACATGTGTTGCTGTGTCGCAATGCATCAAGCCAAACTTAAAAGGTCCATTGACAAATAAATGGAATAGAGGGAAGATACAGAGGAAGGTTAAAACATGATTAACAAATAACCTGAAACATACGTTCGTTGAAGCCAGAAGTTCCATATAGAGTTTAACTTGGTGGGCAAGTCTGAAAACGTTCACATGAATTTGTATAGACAACGCCCCCAAAACAAGAGTCTACATAATGACAGAAAAGTATTTAAGTTATCAGTGCACTAATTGGGCCACTCAGCTCTTATTGCATCATATTATAGTCCCAAAGACAATAATTGCTATTTTTTGTCTGATTATTTATTAAGCATTCATGAATGATGGATACATTAAAGGAAAATCATCATTTAGTCTTATCCGAAAATAAAATGTTTGTCGAGTTCACCCTCTCGACTTGTACATAGGATGATAAAGCAAACATGTATGATCAAGATCAGGTGCACTAAATGTTCCGTTAATTTATTCAAATGCACCTATGTGCAGAAACTGTAACATTACCAATGCTAATTGTTTAGGTTAGTGTTGTGGTTAGTGCCTAAAATATGTAAAATTGTCTAAATCTGTGACTAATGCATTTTATTTCATCAAACACGTGGAAAAATGAAGAAAATATTTAAGGAACTTAATTATGGTTAGAATACTTTACGATAGGAATAGGTCTGTCATCGAAAACGTAACATTTAAACCTTGTAAAACTCATACCTCTATTTGTATTTAAACAGTTCACAGTCAACTGTCAAATAGTTCAATGACTTTTACCTTGCAAATATATTAACCTTGTAACCAAAAAAATGTACAATCATAAGGCAATGTGTGCCAAGTGAACAACTGTGCAAGAAACAACGTGTTTTGTAAACACGATCAAATAGTAACTGCTAAATGCTTCGCAGAAATATAACTATGCGTGCCAATTAGGTGACATTCTACCGGATAATTAGCAAACAAATATCGAGTGCAAAACTCATTCTCCAGCTACTTTTAGCTACAAGATATCGTTAGAACAATAAAACATTTTCAGCACAAGTCACGCCGCATTAAATGCTTCTGTTACTGTGGCATACAGTTTACATTTTGTCCACCATCAAGAATGAATATTGGAAAAAATATAAAGGTAATCATCCCAGTATCTTTAATCCATTTGACTATTGATTAAACTCATAACAAAAGCATTTTACCTAGGACACTGCCCTCAAAAACAACTACGCTATTTATTGTTAGATAAATGAGTGAGATGCATCGAGTACGCTGCCATTGTCAGAGCGTCTATCCGGGACATTAACACACTCCAGCCCTATATTTGATGCTTCACCGTAGTCATGTTCAAGTCGGTGCACTAGAGGTGCAAGGAAACAACGTTTGCAAAATCAACATAAATTTTAAAATGATTTATCATGGATATTCAACATTATAATTCTGTGCGAAAGAAATGCACAACATTATACACAGATCTAAATTGGGTTGAGGTAGCAACGAGTAACCGAGTCGAATTCAACTTTTATAGTCATTTCTACAGTTTACCTGTGTGTCGCAGGAAGAGTTGCACATGCAATTTATCCTCGAGTTTTGACTTGTGCTAGTACAACACTGGTGGTTATACTTTCAAACGCCGTTAAGAAAAGATTAATTTGCAATAAAGTTTTAAAACATAATGATAAGTTGAACAGTATCGATTACCCTAAATGCAGAGCGATTACCGACAAAGAGATCTACGACATATAATCTAATTGGATTTAATTTCAACAGCATCAAGCACAACAAGTTCGAAGAGATTAAAATAACATAATCAGAAACAAATGAATACATAAACAAATACATACCTAGAAAGAATGAATTCAACAAAGGACTTATTCTGGACAAATGTTTAGGAAACCAGTTTCATTTTAAAATTAAATTAAATATAGCATATTTATGTGTAGACTGATTTAAGTGAATCTATTAAAATCAACGGCGCCATCTTTGTAAGTCGAGAGATCAAACTTGCAACACATGATCTTCCCTTAAACGGAATATATATTTTTCCAGTCCAATTTCTAGTAGGAAAAGAAACCAAAGATACATATCATTAGCTACAATAGATTGTGCTGTTGGATATTACAAGATTTTCTATAAAACCCAGAAACAATGTGCTTTGCTACCTTAATGGCAAAAATTACAAACTATGCGTTTCAAATCTTGATTGTTGTTTTACAGCTTCCAAATGTACTCGAATAAATTTGAAGAGGGTATTGTTGCAAATTGTGACAATGAAGAAATAATTAATATTAAATATTTGAAACACATCAAATGTTAAACACAGTCAAAGCAACAATTAAACGGTGCATATCACCAACTATAGTGTTAAATTGTTAGGATTAAAAACCCAGAGACCTATGCAGGTCACTATGGAATCTAATAAAATTCGTGTATGTGTTATGCTTTTGTTTTCGTTTCCGCAACCTAAATTAATCTCAAATAGGTAAATAAAACACTAATTACACTAATGACAATTATTTGTGTTTATTAAAGTCCTTGAAAATGTTTTGCACCGACGTCGTTTCATCCGAATAATAACAATTAAACGGAATATCAGAGGGGTACAATATAACTTTTTAAAAGTCATCATCAGGGAGGAAGATGCAAAAGGGATATATTTTCACTGTATGCCTGTAACTTATAATTTAAGCTTAGCTAACGATGTTCACAAGCTTAGGTAAACCCAAGGAATTTGTTTACCACTTGAAGTAAATAGTAAAAAAAAAAATAAAAATAAAGGAGAAAGATGTCATAAAGAGACAAATAATTATAGTTGAATTTAAGTAGCAATAAGGTCGTATAAACAATTAGTCTGGTCGAAAGAAAAATGGATGCAGTTGATAACAATCTTGTACCAAAGCAAACTGAATGCCTAAGACTCTGGAGGATAAAAATTTAAAAGGCTTGGAATGGAATCAATTTGCAATAAACGGACTTCTATTGAATATTTTTGTTCGTGAATACTGTAACACTTTACAATCCTTGCTGGGGCAATTTCAGAGAGGTTAGATAAATCAAATCCAAAAGAACAATCAAGATACTAAAAGCCAATGAATGATTTGGCACATAAAATACTGACCTAAACAAGATAATTGTCAACACTACTACACTGGCAGAGTACTAAAAGAAAGGTGATTTGACAGAAATAACCAAACAGATGCAATACATTTAAATCAAACGAAATGTGAAAGAAAGCAGGATGAAACCTATAACAAATAATTACGATTTATCTATTTCATGTCCGAATGTACAAGTGAAAGCAGTTAAAGATGTTACATTCATCAGCCTTATAACAAAGTGCACTCAGAAGTTTAATCTAAGTTAATTGAGATGTGGTCAGTATCATCAGTGTTGTTCAAAGTAACATCTACAAAAGAGTAAAAAGTCATGAAGTGAATGAAACAAGATCTCAGTCATTTAGAACAAACGTTTAAACAGATACAGATGCATTCAAACTGTTTTAAATATATCGGCTGGTGTATTAAGTGGTAACATTAAATCCGAAATATGCTAAACGAAAATGAGACATTCAGAAATGAACTTATCATGTTATTGCAGAGCGCGTTAGGAAGGACGAATTTAAGGAAGAATTCGATAAATATTGAATTTGATTACAAATTGCAAAGTACCGGGGTGGGTATAGCTTTATGTTTTTTTTCTTCATTTTCTCGAGTTAGGAGTATACTAATAGTTTTCATATAATTCGATATCAAAGGGAAAAATAAAAAAAGAATACCAATAGCGTGTCAAAGTATTCGTTTTCACAAAGAAGAAATATAAAGCGTTGTCGAATATATTAAAAGATGTAATGTACCACATCCATTGGATTAGAATCATGGATTATCTAAGCTCCGCAAGGATTTTGCATCCAAACTATAGATGCTTTGAAAACAATATGTGATTCAAAAGAATATATATATATATATATATATATATATATATATATATATATATATATATATATATGGTACTTTGCAATTTGTCATCAAATCCAATATTTATCGACTTCTTCCTTAAATTCATCCTTCCTAACGCCATCTTTCTTTTATGATTTTTGTTTTTTCATCATCAAAACTTCTTTTAAATTAGCTCACCCTAATCTGTTTTTACTTTTATTGATTCCCGTGCTAGGCGGTCAATTAACTTAATTATATGTAGTGCATTAGGGAGACAGAAGACAAAGTATGATCAGATCTTTCTATGTAGATCTACCGTATCCATTCCTATGTTTGAAATATACTTCATATAAAGTGGAAGGCTTATATTTTCTGTATATTAAAGATGAGACTAATGGAGACACCGAATAATTTAACTTCTGTCGCTACCAGGAGACATATACGTTCATGAGAACTTAGGAATCCTTTCGAAATACCATGGAATAAAGGGTTATATTCAGATTAAAATGATACCTGTGTTTTAATGAGGCATATGTTGTATGATTTGGAGACAGTGAATTTGTCGCACAAATTCAATTGACGCAAGAATCACAACTAGTTCTTTAAACAAGCGAAGTGAGGCTATATACCAGTTATAGTGATTTCTTTTTGAGGATGATGATGAATTATTTCTTAGTTTCAACAATATCAAAACAAGTAGTCTCCCCCTACTGACAAACCATACCATGTTTTTAGATACAGTTCCAACCAAGGAAGATATTTTCGTGTGTCATCGAGATGCCCAGAGACAACATCCCAAAATCTTTAATATTGCCCATATAAGAATAAATAATGTAAGATAAAATATTTACACATATTCGTGAGGTTCTAGATCGTAACATTGCTGATATACTTGTTATACGGGAAAGTAAACATGCAGCTGATTCTTCTTTTAGCAGCAAGCCAACATTCGTTTTACATGTTGATGGGCACTATTACGTATATGTAATTAAATTGCTTGTGTGTTAGTTTTAAAATTCTTTTTTATTTTATTTTTGTTTCATTAGATTTTATTGTAATGATTATTGAAAGGATTCAAAATTCTTCGATATTTTCTTTTAGTAAATGTTGTTTATTTAAGACGTAAAAGTGTTACATGAGAATTAATTTTAGTTAACCTAGTTCGTCTTAGGTTGGGAACTTCGTAAACAGGCAGTTAAGATGATTGGTCAGTATCAGGGCCATACTTTCCTTGCGTGATCACCATGTGTAAACAACATTTATTTATGATTGGTTTTTACGTGGGGTTACACTGGCGTACGTGATGGATTTCTTGTAGTAAGAGACCACATGACCCATCTCGCGAGACTTGAAATGATGTTTTTGGGATTTGAATACGCATTCTTCATATTTTTCTGTCAGAGTCGTTTTAACATCTTGAAGGAACAAGGTGTTATTTTTATTTGTTGCCAGATTATTTGTTTTTCATCTGATTTTTGGATTTAATAATTTATTCTCCTGGAAACTCAACAAGTTGACTTTCGTATAAAAAATTCTGAAAGATATTCATGGAAATTTATTCTGGAATTATTCGGAAACAAAAACTGTGATTCAATTGAGGAATTGTTGATATTCGTACATTGGACCACGTCTGACGTCATCGCCTTCCATATTTGTACGTCGTCAAGATTCGAACCTGGATTCTGATAGAACTATTTAGTGATAGGACTTGTGTTTTCATTCTTAAGATCAAATTTTGGATTATATTCACAAACTGTAAGTCCCATTTACCAATTTTTACATTGTTTTCTAGGGAAATAAATTATTTTGCTAAAATATACAAAGCTTGTTGGCTTTCACTCTTTTTTTGTTTTGTTATTGAGTACGAGCCCTTGTCACGTAACAGTACGAACTTGAGAGATTATATCTCCCAGGGCAATAGTGGTGGGATTATGTCATTTATGCATTCAGATATCCAGGCGCTCAGGATGAAGGAACAAACGTCTGAATAATTGGAGCAGATTATTTATGAACTCTGTATAAATAAAACTAAATGGCTAATCCGTAAATTGTATAGGTTTCCATGAATGAATGGAAAGTTCTATTCGAAAATGATTGTAAAAACTCTTGCAAATAGTTTGGTAAAGTGTGAAATCTTTATTATCTCTGGCAACCTAATTTTAAATATGTGCTACCTTTCCCAGTCTTGTTGCCTGTGTGATATACAAGGTATTTTTCTATCTTGCATGCTTAAATAGAGAACTACATGTTTTAAGAATGGGTGTAATTCATTTTGTATTGAGCTAATACTTACAAATAATCGAAGCCAATGTATGAATACTTTTATTCTGTCTCCTGGATTTAGTGATTTTTAAAATATGACTTTTATTCAAGTAGGACACTCAGTGCAATCTGAAACCAGAATAAAATATCTTATAGAAGTGTCAAAGATTTTAATGTGAATGACTTTGTAAATGATTTACTATTCTATCTTCCAGTATTGGTTCCGAATCCGCCAACTCTGACTACGTTAACTTTGAAAGAGTTCTGTTAAACATTAAAAATAAATATGTTTAAAAAAAGAAACCCATCAACGTATGAAACCGTTAGCTTATAAGAACAGAGAACTAAGAAAAGCTATATATGGTAAACATACTATATTTATTAAATACACTCTGCAAAACTTATGCAAAACGAGAGAAAAATATAGACTGCACAGAACTTTGGTAAAAACATTTAAAGAATAAGCCTCTAGGACCATATTATTTAGAACGATGACTTGTGTGTTTAAACATCGGTACATCTGTTCAGCTATTTGATATCAGGGATGTTAAGCACAACAGTAACATGGACAGCTTTTGACCCAAAAAGAAGAGTCTATAATGATAAGAGGTTTGAGTTCGAGAAAAAGCTACTGCGGGATCAAATTCCAATTAAACCGTTCAAAGCTGGGGCACATAACCGTGTTGGCATTGTTGCAAATATTTTTCCTGACCATCTGAATGGAGCTCAAGCAGTTCCAATTTTCAACAAGAGCATCGTTCTTGATAAATGTAACTATAGATTTGTCATCATTATATTCATCATATCAAACCTGTTGAGAAATCAATTGAAATTCCGTTAGCTTGATTTTTTCCGAACATACTTAGCAACTATTTTTGAGCTTTTCATAAAAACCGCGGAATCCAAACCCCTCTGTTCTCTTTACTTGAGGCTCGTGAGGAAAACGAATATCTAGCTGCAGTTCAGATGGATTTATTCTAAGGTTCTTGACTGTCCCTTTTATTATATTCTCATTTACAAGCTAATAGATTGTGATACGTCCGATGGGTCAGTAGGTCTCTTACTGAGTTACATTTCAGATTGAAAGCAGCAAAAATGAAGATGTTGGGTGTCTTGAGTAGCTGGACTGAAATTCAAAAAGGGATTTATCAGCGTTCAAGCCGTGGACTTTTACTCTTGAATGTTTTTTTTTTTTAGAAATGATATTTTTATTTTTTAAAATAGGTATGTTTATATAAATATGTGCATGATAACACGTAGTCATTTTCCACCTTAACACTATGACTTGGAACAAGTCTGACCGACTTGCTCACTGCAAATTAAATGCAAGCCAACCCTGAAAAGTTTCAAGCGCTAGCTATGGGTAAAAAGACATACACCATAAAACATGTAGTTGACAAAAACAGTGCAGTCATAAACTGTGATTCGAATCACATGTAACAAATCTCTGTAGGAAAGCTTTGAGGCAACTATCTGGCTTGAAGCATATTGGTCAGACGTTAGATAAGTAGACTCAATAAACTGACAATCTTGCATTAATTTATCCATTTGAATTTCAACTTATATCACTCGGTCGTGTATTTCAGTAGTAATAAGAACACAACTAAACTTGAAAAAATCCATAATTAGTCTCTGAGATTAGTGTATGATGATTATAAAAACAATTATTTTAAGTTCCTACTTGAGGCAAAACTGCCATTTCTGAAGGTGCGTAGATATAGGGCTGTGGCTCTAGAGACTTTTAAACTTCTGAATATATTAAAAGCAATATTAGATATTAAATTGTTTAGATATCCGAAGAATTCAACCTCAACATATGGGATAAAATCATTTAGATATAGAGCTACCATTCTATAGAATGAGTTATCTAATTATTGTAGAGACAAATCCAATTTAACTCAGTTAGATCATAACGTTATCCTGGAATGGTAAAGAGTATAAATGTAATATTTGCAAATAATATCTTTCCCAAAGCCAGCTCTCCTATCATGATGACAAAAACTAACATTTGCGTTACCGTTACCAATGTTTCCAAATTATTAAAGAAAATCTAAGAGCCTATATAACCTTTCGTTATCAGCAGGACACCTTTTACCAATTATGTGGTGACATGTCTTTGCAAGTATGGTTCTCCCTTTCAAATATAATGGGTAGGAGCCATATGAACGGCACACACGACAATGTTTCAATAAACCGTGAAGAAAATCAGCTGGAAAATATAAGTTGGCTCGAAAACGGGATCAAACTGGAATTTATATGTGCAAAAATTCGAAAAGACATGAACCCTCATAGAGATGTACATAATGATGGCGCAAAATCTAGAAGCCTAAGCAGACTTCGACATTAAAGTTCGAGCAAGGGCCGCAGAAAAATCTGTACAGTACTATTAATGAGTTGGCTTCAGCGATTCTCTCTCTCTCTCTCTCTCTCTCTCTCTCTCTCTCTCTCTCTCTCTCTCTCTCTCGCTCTCCAACCTCTCCGGTGGCCTAGTGTTTAGAGCATCCACATCGTATGCGGGAGGTCACGAGTTCGAACCCTGGCCGAGTCATTCCATAAACTTATAAAAATGATACTAGCAGCTGCATAGCTCGGCATTCAGAGTTAAGAGGTTAGTGTTGGGACTGGTCGGCCTGGTGTCAGGAAATTGAGACTGGGTGGTAAATGATGCTACATGTCTGCGGCATGATGCCCCAGAGTTAGACATCACTATAAATCACTATAAACTATTATACTGCCGACATCGTAGCAATACGACTGAAAAATGTTTAAAGTTACGTTAAAAATCTCTCTCTCCCTCTCTCTCTCTCTCTCAAACGACTCATTGGACTAATTTTAGTTAGGATCTACACTTTACTTTCCCATATAGGTACGGACAATATGAAAAAACTTTCATTTCACTAAACCTTGCAATGCAATTTAAATTTCCCCATTTATGTTTTGACAAAGAACATTTTGGTATGCAAAAATATTCACATTATATATGTCCCATTACCGAAAATATTGCCTAACCTATTTTCAAGTAGACGAACCACTTAGATTGCTTATCAGCATACCCCCCCCCAAAAAAAAAAACTCAGAGTAAGTATTTAGAATAATTTACTTGATCTTTTAAGCGATAATCACTTGGAACTCTTTTTTTCCCTTACAGTTTGTTTTGTTTGTTGTTTTGCTTAAAATGGCACAAAACAGATGATTTCATAAAGTCTTTGCTTTGTAACAGGATGACACAAGAAAGAATAGCAAAAACAAAATTTCAAAAATAAAGAACATATGAATACAAGATGCGGAGAATCCGTATACGACTATTCAGATATAAACAAAAAAATTAGCCTCGGAGTTGAGGAACGAACAAGACAAAAACGACAAACCTCCATTGATGGCCAACCAACAAATCACGTTTATTATTGAACAGGAGAAGATTTTAACCTAACCGAAGCTCATAATTAGCGTTTTTATCTTCCAAGTATCAATATCACCACATATTGCAAAATAGATCATTTGTCAACTACTGGTACCCGCTGGATTCAAAGTCTTTCCAAGAGTTACCTGTCTTTACGAGTGCCAGGAGGAAATAAATACATATATGTTAATATTTAAATGGAATGTTTTACTTATTTTATTTTAATTTTCTCATCGAAAACCAGGGAGAAAGCGACATATATTTTTACACATAATACAAAGTATTGGGTTTGTATTAGTATTACTATTGTAAAGTGTATTGTTGCATGATTCTGGTGCATAGATGATACGAGAACTGTCAGCTACTTTTACCCTGATTTTTATGTCGAATGTAACTGTTTTTGAGTGCTTTCTAACCTGTGTACAATCAAAGATACATAAACAATACGAACACATGTATTCATGACAACAACCAATATTCATTTTTCTTGCCATCAGAAATGTTTGAACAAATGGTCTCATCTGGAAAATGACAATTTATATGGATATTGAATTAGCTGTGTTCAAAACATAATCATCACGTACAATTTCATACTGGTAGTAAAGATGGAATGTGGACCGTTTGCATTGTGCATTGTACAGGTTTGACCTAACCGTTCTCCATGCTGCACATACTGCGTCTCAATAATTTTCCTAATCTCATTGTAAAATATCCCATTGTTGAAATAGAATATTATTCATACATTAAATATTATCTCAAAACAAACTTGATGGAGACAATACGAA
This sequence comes from Megalonaias nervosa, assembly GCA_016617855.1. Lineage (NCBI taxonomy): Eukaryota > Metazoa > Mollusca > Bivalvia > Unionida > Unionidae > Megalonaias > Megalonaias nervosa. The sequence goes on from JAECUM010004909.1 coordinate 23,859, forward strand.
CGTATCTGAATAAAAAGAGTGTGTTTTCTCGTGTGAAACGGTCGAGTAAATTTACTAAGGGTTGCTTTCTTTTCTTCTTTAATACAGAATTAATCATATCTTTAAACATTTTCTCCTCATATTTGTGTTCATAGTCATTTATGGATTATTTCAATTAAAATATCAGATTTGTTGAGAAGATAATCATGTTTGCCCCTGTATACACGCAAACATTGACAATTATTTTCACAATTGAAGAAAATTTTTTTTTTATCTCTGAAATAGCTGTCGCAGTTTTCAAGTTTGCTAATCAATAGAGAAACTAAAATTTTGCAGATGAAATATTTCTTCAACTGAATTGTTGAGAAAGGCAATCGTCTGAAGTGCTCCATAAGCCTTTCCTATGATGAATAGGATAGGAGTAACATACTTGCAATATGCTTGTTATAACTAAACTTCTTATATTTGTTGATAGTTCATATCCTTGCTTTTATCTCTCAGTTGTATAACTAGACTACTTGCCTTTAAACAGAAAGTACAGTATTTTTGTATATCAAGGTATCAAATTTCAATGGAAGAAATGCTAAAATGTATTTACATATATATCATATCATAACGGTCATATATGCTTTACACTGCACTAGCATGATGCATACCACGGGGCATTTTAACTGTGATTATTACGGGTCAAGGACCTGGTTTCCTACCTTGTCATAATCTAGTACATCCGTATTATAATTTATAAGCAAAAGATGGGTTATGTTTTTACAATACTGAAATTTAATAGTTCAAGGACGCGTGAATATTAAATCATATTTGACGTGCGGTTGGAAATTATTGACTTCAAAATAATAACTAACATGAGAATAAGAAAGTAATAAAGTATGTAAGTATTGAACTGTAACTTTTTCCTAACTATAATTGAAAATAATTTTTCATTGTTTGCCAGTGACGAAAATAGCAAACAATTGTTTACGTTGAGTAAATTATTGTTTTACACATAACAATTGGTTTCACGTTTTACTTAATTCAGTGTTGATTTCAGCAAGGAAGTAATTGCTGTCCACGTAGCAGTGGATTACACACATCAATTTCATTGTATCTTGCTTTTCCTTTAGTATTTAGTATCATAATTCTTTTCAATTGTTTTATGTTCATATTGTATATTCGTGATGCTTCTTTCCATTTTTTACCATCATGTATAATATACCATCCATATATTTCAATTATGCCGCTGCTGAAAAGAAAAACTAGAAACCACACTGACAGAAATAATAGACATATAGCTCATACGACAATTATTTAAAAATATTTGAATGTTTTGCACTACAACGATGTGAAGCCACAATGTCGGATAATCAGTTTGATTTTTGAAAGCAGCATTCAACATGCTTATGCCACTATGCCTTTAAGGAAACTCTCAGCTATTATGTAGAACATGGCAGCCCTGTGTTGGCATGTTTTATAGACGTTGGTAAGGTATTTGATATGATCATTCATTTTGCACTCTATAGAAACGGCTTGATTTTCAAACATCTGTCCACATAGATCATCCTTTAGTTAACTGGTATGGCAAACAGTTGTACTATTTGCGTTGGGGAAGTATGAGTCTAGTTCCTTCCATGTAACCAACGGGTGAGGCAGGGAGGTGTTCTTTCCCCTGTGTTATTTAATATATAAATGGATGAGTTAAATCTTGATCTGTGTTGGTGCCATGTGGGGTTACATCAAGCACCAACTGTGCCATTCCTTCAGAATAATGGTTTTGCTGATATGTTATTAAGTTATCCTTCTGTCGTACTTTTGAGGACATTATTAAAGATATGTGAACAATACGCATTTGAGAATGATATCATATAATACAGAAAAGTCGGTATACATGGTCGTTTAGTCAACCTCTTTCATATTTCCATCTGCTCCCTCTGTACATTTTAACGGCAATGCTTTTACATATGTAAACAGTTATGCGTATTTGGTCATGTTCTAAAATCAAATAGGTCAGGTGATGAAGATATGATGAAACATTACAGACTTTTTGTGCTCAAACAAACATACTTCTAGGTCAAATTAGAAATTGTTATTTAAATAAAAATACCAGACTATTTAAATCATATTGCTGCAAAATGTATTGTGGTCCTCTGTTGACAAACTTTAGTGACTGTATGAAAAGAAAACTAGTTATTGGTTATAATAATAATCTTCGTCTTCTATTGAGCCTTTCAAGACGGAACGGTGCCTCTAGCATATTTGTAAACTACAACGTATTCAGGTTTTAAGAAGTGATCAGAAAGTATATGTTCTCAATTATGAAAAGAAGCTGTAATGGTAAGAACTGTATCTTGAAACCTCTATTGACTTGTGACATTAATTTAAGTCCTCGTATTAGAGATAGAACAAATTATTCTTTAAATATCTTACATAATTTCATTTTTAACAATTCTGGGCAAACTCCATCGCTGTAGATATGTCAGCATATTTTTAAATAGGATAAATATGATCTTTTATGTTTAAAATACTTTTATTTTATATTTATATTTTTATTTAGATGTATGGAGTATGCAGTCTGAAATAAATAATTCTTATATTATTTTAATGTTCGTGTTTGTGAAAACGTTTCCATGGCTTCTGCATGAATTTTGTTGGATTCCCTGGTACGGACACATTTTATGAACTTTTCACCAAACTCAAATATATAGGGACATATATCAAATAAACAATGAAGGTATACATTACATGATGACAAGAAAAGGGTGGTAGGAGCAATTGGAACAATCACAAGCGCCCACCCTCGTTCAGAAAAAGAGACATTTACATATTTAAACTGGCTCCTCTCTAAATATATATATATATATATATATATATATATGTATATATATATATATATATATATATATATGTTGTTATATATATATATATATATATATATATATATATATATACATATATATATATATATACATACATACATGTGTGTGTGTGTGTGTGTGTGTGTGTGTGAGTGTGTGTGTGTGGCGTGGACTCTCCTTTTTTAGCATTTAATGCAAAGTCCGTTCTTGTAAGATATAATCTATTTACGAATCAAAATGTCATATTTCGTTTTCGGACTATGAAGTTCCGATTTGATAGAAAACATCATTAAAAGATGGGGAACCAATCCAAATTCAACGTATTAAGTAACTTAATACATGGAAATAATTGTGGACATTTGTGTTAGTGACTGGAAATCCGAAACAATCGGGAAATATGAAAATTACATAGATAATTTGATAAAACACACTACATTTGGTTCACGAATAAACTTATAACAATTTAATCTGTTAATGGATTATCATTGTTATAGTTTTTGTTACAATGGAAACGTAATATCTTTTTCTTTACATTATCTTCACATTGAACTTTTCTTGCATTATCTTTAGCAGCAGAGAGGCTGAACCCTACAACTTTGTAGAGACCTTATTTTTGAAAATTAAGGGTTCCTACGAAGGCTGAAAAAAGAAGTTTTTGCCTTAATAATGAAAACTTCTTTAATTGACCAGATTTTTTCACAATCTGGTCACTACGCGTATGTCGTCCAGCCTCTCTGCTGCTATGGTTTTTATCCAAAAATTATATCAAGTCCGTTGCGATATCTTGACCTTGGATCGTGTAAATTTATTGTTACAAAACCAAATGGAGCAGCTTGTGCTTTTGAAAAGAAATTTTTAAATTTATTCATGTCCATGTCGCCTGAACACCAAGTATAATAAATATTTTGCAGCGTATGATTATCTACTCCGTTGAAC
>JAECUM010004910.1:0-95888 GCA_016617855.1 Megalonaias nervosa
TTTCATTGCTTTTGCTGATTTGCGTCAAGTAAATTGTTTTTTTTGCGGATTTTTCAAGATAAGTGGAGGCAAAATTACGTGAACTTTATTTTGCTGTTCTCCTCAATTTCTATATATAATATGCATACAGCGTGGCTATTGATACTTTCAAAAGATTTTCAGGAAATAACATGAATATACAAGAGTCCCTCAAAGGGACCGACGCACTACTGGGGCGAAAAGAATCTCCATGAATTCAAGATAAGACCATTTCTTCCTATTAACCGTCGAGTATTTAAATCACCTCTGATTTTCTTCCTCAATAGCAAGATCTTAATATTGGCTGCGTGGTACATATGCTGAATGTCAGCTCGAGACCATTTTCATTTAGGAGAAAGTTTACATCATTATAAGACTTTTGGCGAAAACCTTCTGTCATAATAATTCTGTGGTTTTGCATTGGTTGCGCGAGGTCACGTGACTGTGCTTAGTTCGTCAAATTCAATAGTGTATGATGTCTTTTGGGGTCTACTGCGAAGTACAGTTGCAATATACGGTGTATATAAGAAGAAAATTAAGCATTCAATTCCATTCCGATTTCTGGAGTCATCCACACTTTTTGTGTACCTGGTGTAAGTCTGCAGACGTGTTTTTATGTTGTACCTAGATATTTTTCGAGAAGAAAAACGTTTGTTTGGACTGTTCAGTGGTGATAGAAATTGCCTATTATTTGGACTATAATATTATTCTGGAATGGTTATAAATTATTCGAAAGAATTTTGGACAACGCCATCTTGACAACGCCTCGGTGCTCGGAGTACCAGTACATTTCCGGTATCGAATAAGGAACTTTTCATTCGTTTAGGACTTTCATAGACACCTTTATAAGGACTACATGTAATTTGGATTTACTTCATAATACTGAAAGATCCTCTCAAACTTTTCATTTCTAACGTTGATAATTAAATTGTTTGTTAAGTTTTACAAAACTTGATGGTTTCGCTTCTTTTCTGTTACTTAAGTTTGTGACCATAGAGTCGTAACAAACCATTTAAGTGAAGAACCCGTATTGATTACCATCGATTCAGGAGGAATAGCGATAACAAGATTTTCAAGTGGACCGTATATTTGATGTCCGAGCAGCACCATTTTTATTTTGGATCAAGTAGAGAGAGAGAGAGAGAGAGAGAGAGAGAGAGAGAGAGAGTGTGTGTGTGTGTGTGTGTGTGAAGTTTCATGGTAATCCTACAATAAGGTTTAGGAGGTGTAGCGATGAAAAAGTGCTAATGGACGGACGGACGACATGCGACAACAAGAGATTTTCCAATAAGCTCTTTTGGTTTATGGCTAGTAGAGATAAAGTACGTCTCCTCTGTGTGTGTGTGTGTGTGTGTGTGTGTGTGTGGGTGCGTGAGTGCGTATGTTTAATCTGCAATAGTTTCCTGAATATGTATCGCAGATGGTGACCTCGCCAATTTCCGCTATTACAGATTACAAATTTAATATTGTTTGTTCGTACTCTAAATCTGGTTGGTCTCCCAGGTCATTCCATTACCACTTGTTGGAGAACGACGTTGATAGCCTCGAACAAGAACACGGAAACTGCCTAGATCTGTGTGCTAGAATTATATTGCCAGCAGGGCGAAGTACAGTGGGGTTTTGAGCGTTGCTAGTAAATATAAATTCCTACATGTAGAGACTTTCATGAGTTTCCGTTAAAATATTTATTGGACATAATTAAAAGAGCATGCAAATTTTCATGCCGCATTTCATCATAGGTCTGAACACGCATACAATTCTACCAAATTTAATTGTATTACTAATTCTTAGGGTTTGGGCGTGTATAATGAGGTGGACTTGGATGGAAAGAAGGTAGCCGGGCGGTGTTAGTAGCCATAGACGAGAAAATCACTGGCTTTATTACGTACATTATGCATTCTTTTCTAATCTTCTTCTTTCTGAAACTAATTTTTTTAAACATAATTTTCATTTTCGAATTATGCACAATTGCCCATGAATATATCTTTGCACATTTGTCAGACTTCCAGTGACGTTGATAACAGCACTGTCATTAAATATGGTGTAAAAGTAATGTGTTTTTTAACAGAGAAAGAGGGTAATGATTGACTAAGGGGTGGGGATGGTGATATGGTTCATGGTCTGAACAATCTGTGTCAAAAATGCACATGTACTGTTATTTAAAGAAACAAATTTAATAGCAATTTTGCATGCTCTTTGTTTACTCTGTTGCATAAAATAAATTAATATTAACAATTGAACCATTAGCGATGTTTGAAAAAGTGCTTGTACTTTCTCTATGCACTTCCTTTTATACAATGAAGTCGGAACTTTTTTATTTCGCAAAAGGGCCCTACGGCTATCTGCAAGTCAAGCAAATAAAGGAATTATCAAGGACACGAAGAACAAGAAGGAAATAATAAGTTGAATGGTACATGTAAAATTTGGGAATGAAATATGTAAAATATTTTGCCATTAAGGATAATAATAATTCATTATGTGCCTATATAATTTTCATTGTGCCGTTATATTCAAAATAACTGTAGTTGAAAGCCCATGGTTTTATTTCTCTAAAGTATAGGAACAATAAACGTAGATTTAGAGGAAAAGATGCGTGCCATGATATACCTCTCTGACGCCTGATAAACAAATACCCTTGAGACAGGATGAGACAGCATCTTCGCTAGCCAAGGTTCCGGTATGTTAACCCTATCTACACCTCGGCGGATCGAGCAGATATTGCAATGCTTTGTGCTAGCGACCTCTATTGGACTTCATAGCTGCCTCCCTTAGTATGTAATGTCATCTAATCAAAAGCGTGTAACAGCGGTGTTTTGTAAATCGGCCGAAAATGGTAGAGGTAATTGACTTCAAAAGGATAGTTTGTAACATCGAAAATATGACTATGTACCAGAGAGAAGCCATTACAGGGGTATTTGAGGGAAAGGATGTATTTGTACAAACACGGACTGGCAGTGCAAAATGTACTATTTATGAGTCCATTCCAGCTGTGTGCTCCCCTTCACCCGATCATGTAGGAACAGTGTTAAAATGTGAAGATGCAGATTTTGATTGGATGTGGTGGCTTGCCGCCGCATCCAATAAAATTCACATACCCGAAGCACTGAAATGTCCGATCGATCAGTCAAGGTGTAAATAGGGTCAACCTATAGGAACCTTGGCTAGCGAAGATGGATGAGACAGAAGCCGAGTCTTAAAGACACGAGTGCTAAAAGCGGCATCAGATTTACGATTGTAGATTTGTTTGTTGTTCGTTTATTTGTTCATGTCTTCCACCCTATCCTCATTTGGATAAATCTGTCGGTTCTGCATCATCTAGACTTTTCGCATACTGCAAAACAGAGACTCAAACACAAACTTTTATTCTGACGGTTACTTATTAAATATTCAAATATACTCTGCCAACAAAAAGTACCATACTGATGGAAATCGCTAGAGAAGATAGTAAGTATCATAGTAAATCTACATATTATTTTATTGTAATTTTCAGAAATTTATTCTTCCAGATGCATTTTGCTGTCAAATACTATAGATATTTAGAGCAGAAACTCAAGCAGTAACCACAGGAATTCAAACGAGACTTACAATGTAACTTTTGATACTGAGAAATCCACACTTTGTAATTATCCATCCGCATATGCATAACTATGACGAAAAGACCTCAAAATGCTAAGAAGAAAAAAATCAGTTCATGTAGTAAGCCTGATTTTATAGTATTCAACAAAAACTTCACTTTGATGTCCAAAATGACAAGAAGATTATGAAATTTGGTTATGCCTGCAACATTGAACGCAATATGGAAAAATTAAATCCATAACGAGGATGAGTTTTACTAGGTCTGAATTCCTCTTTTTTATTCATGCTTATCACATTCGCTTTGTTTTTGTTGTTGTTGTTATTGTTTTTTTTAAAAAAATTTTTAATCGCATTTAATGGTTTTCGCCATAGTATTGCATTTTTTCCTGCTTTTATAAAATATGCTTTTTCGCCTTGATCGTGGATTTACGTATGGATTAGACACGATTTTTTTAATGCTAGAATTACATTTTGAAACTTACCATTTTTCTCAAATCAATGCATTTAAGATTAATTTAAAAAAAAAATAAAATATCTCTTGTAATTTAACAGTTTGCAAATGAGGAATTAATTATCGGAAATACAAAGAAATGATAGTCATTTCAGATCTGTGTTATTTCTTTACAGATTTTCTTATTGATTTTCTTTCAATGCGGACTTTTTTCTTCTTACCCTAGGAGTGCAAGCCAATAGTTTTGTTCCAATTGTCTGTGGATCACCCTACTGCTAAGATAGTACAATAAAACCCCACATGGCTCTAAGTCAGCTTAATGCAATGAAGTTCAGGAAGTTGTCTTCTTTGATGTTACTATTGTCTAGAAAATTACACATTATTGTAAAAGATTTATTTTCAGTTTTAAACTTCATTTACTGTCCCATCCCCGATCTCTCTCTCTCTCTCTCTCTCTCTCTCTCTCTCTCTCTCTCTCTCTCAGGTTTTAATCATCACTCACAATAACTGTGTTCATGTGTATGTTCATCGATCTTTCAATGTATTCTTTACTATTTACAGTGCATTTTGTTCTCTCATGTGTATTGTATGAAAACTGTTAATCGTACTATTATTGGGGACTGACATGGATGAATACAAATCTCTCTACGCAAATTTATCCCCCCGCCGCAATTTATTTTCCAATTTTGTGTAGAGAGATTTTAAGTAGCTCTTTTAAGGTGAATCTCCTCTGCTCTTTCTTTAAGTTTCATTCTTTGGAATTGTACGAGATAAAATAGTCTCTACTTTTAAGGTAAATTATATAGCCAGTCTGTTTCATTTAATTAAAAAAAAAAAAAGGCACACCCCACCCCACCCTACCCCAACCCCAAAAAAGAAAGCTTAGTAGAAGTAGACAAGAGCAAATACAGTACACATTAATTTCCATCCGTAGGATATTTCTGCTACAGTTAAGCTATTGTTCTGACACAGGTATAACGCCGTTAGACATTTCCGGCTGAAAGATCATCGAGGCACATAGTTTGAAAATGGAAAACTCTTCGTTATGCAGGTTGCTGTTTTGTCTAAGAGATGAGCAATTGGTTCATTATAGTTTGGATAAGAATTTTTGACCTAAATAACAAAATATCCAAGGCTGTATATGCCCAAAAGAAGAGTATTTATGTTAAGTCAATGGAATCCCATTATGGGGTCTTATATCAAGGAGTTCTAAAGTAACTATGCTGAGGACATTTTGAAATCTGCATTTGTAAGGAGTAATATAAACTTTGTGTGTGTGGTGGTGGTGGTGGTGGGGGGTACTCGGGTTTCGTTATTGCATATTTAATTTTTTAAACCATAAAACCTAAGACGTTACGGCAGGAGCTGATCAGACGTTGAAATCTAAAAATAGCATTTTGTACATTTCCGACCTTTGGAGATCAGCAGTTATCGCGCAAACAAAAGGGAATTTACAAACATGTCAAAAGTATAAACATTGTTTTTATAGTACCTTTAAATAAATGCTGTGATATTTCTACATTTCTTCAAGTGAATAAATAAGACAGTGAAAACATGTATCACCGTGTTTTTCCTATCTAGGGTAATTTGGGTTAAATCAACCTTGATTATACATTAGAATTCACTTCGCTTTGATTTGTTCTGAAAGAAAAACAATCCAGGTGAATTAAAGATTGTAAATGCATGTTACTATTAACTGTTTCAATTGCATGTGTTCTTGTACTGAAAACTGAGTAGTAAATTAAAGTCAAGACAATATTTAACAACACTCTTCAAGAGTAAAGAGGGGTTAATCCATGTATATAAGTTGATAGGATGGTGGTAACAATCACCAAACAAGCAGCCCAGAAGTTTATACTTCTGAAGCTGATGATCAGACCTATTAAAATTACATATCTGGTGCTGAAAAGTTATGAAATTGTTATATGGTGCTGATTATGGTATAAATGTTGTCATACTTTCGAAGTGTAAAAATTTGTTTGAGCCATACTTCCACGATGTTGGAACCACTCTGGTGGCTTGAGTGGTTAGAATGCCCATCTCAGATGTGGGAGGTCATGAGTTCAAACCCCAGCTGAGTTATACCAGAAACTTATAAAAATGGTACTAGCAGCTGCCTCATTTGTCATTCAGCATTAAGATGGTAGTGTTAGGACTGGTCAGCCTGGTGTCAGGATAATGTGTTACGTGTCTAGGCTCGTACAAAAGTAACAAAGAAAAGAGTGAAGCCAACAAGCTTTGTAAATTTAACAAAATAATTTATTTCCCTAGAAAACAAGGTAAAACTATGAAAAAAGGACTTACAGTCTATGAATCAAATCCAAAAATTAATCCAGTAATTAAAAATATAAGTCCTATCAAATAAAAGTTCTAAGTGAATAAAAGTTTGAATCCCGATGAAGTTCCAAGATGGAAGGCGATGACATCTTTGATAATCTGTTTTGTGTTGTCGTGTCAACAGTTCCTTGTTGAATCACCAAGAATAATATTCCAACTTTAGAATTCCGAATAATTTTCAGTAAATGTCTTTGTCCAAGAATTTTGATGAGCACTAGATAAAGTCTCCAGGGAAAATAAATTATTAATTCTGAAAAATAGAAAAATTCAAATCAAACTGGCAACAACAAAATAATACCTTTGAGCCCGAAGGTATGAATTACGACTGACTAGAAAAACACTATGATATGTCACTTTAACTCCAACTGAAATGCAAAATGAACCACGTGATAGGGTCATGTGATCACTTCCTTTCAAGAGACATAGTAACATCATATGTCAATTATCACGTAGGCCATGTACAGATTTGATTGTACTGAACGAAACTTACTATAAGATTCAATAATAATTTTTTTTTTAAAAAGTTGTTTACAACAGAGCTGAAACTGGCCCTGAAAACTAGGTCACCAAAAGATACAATGTTTCTACGAACTGCGTAGTTATCAGGTTTAACAGAACTGAACTGAATTTTCTGGAAAAATGTCAAATCCAGTGAATAAAGTTATCATTACAATAACATGTAATGAAATAAAAATAAAATAAAAAAGAATTTAAAACTAACACAGAAGTAATTAAATTACATATATGTAACATAATGTGTCTGGGTGGATATAATACTAAATGCTTGCGGCATGATACCCTCGTGTGAGACATCACTATAAACTGCCACAATGCAGACATCGTAGTGATATGACTCAAATCATTAAAGCTATGTTAAAAATCCATAAACATACACCCCACCATGTTGAGGATGCATCTTTGGGTTTGGATTACGAGCTTGACCCACTTAATTCAAAACTTGATTTCAGGCAAGGTGCAATTGCTTCTCCTCTTTCTGAAGCTCAAGCTTCCTTAACTCTAATTCCATCTTGTATTTCATTTTTAATTCCATTACTTTTATGTCAGAGTCTGATACAGACTTACTGACTGAAGCCAAAACACTTTTATCTAAAACATTCTTCTCTACCAAATACTGAGTCAAAATGTTTTTAATTTCTTGCTTTGTCAAGGAAGCTTTTGCTTCAGAAAGATCATATTTTCTGGCAAGTTCAAGCAACTCATCTTTTTTTCAAACTATCCAACTGCTTCTGAGTAGGACTCGAAAGAAAAGTCTCCACTTTTGATGACATTGTGAAAAGAGCCTGTTGTTTTCACTAAAGATTTCAAACAAAATGTAAAATAGTACTTGGGATTTAAAAAACTTGGGGAATTAAAATTTCAAAAAAGCAATTTTCTTAAATATTTTAGCCAAAATTCATATATCCCAAGACGAGAACCCCAATTTTCTTCTGTTATGTGTAGGCTCGTACAAATGTAACAAAAGAAAAGAGTGAAGTCAACAAGCTTTGTAAATTTTAACAAAATAATTTATTTCCCTAGAAAACAAGATAAAAATATGAAATAGGACTTACAGTTTGTGAAAATAATTCAAAAATTAATCCTAGAATTGAAAAATATAAGTCCTGTCACTAAACAGTTCTAACTGAATCCAGGTTAAAAATCTCTATGAAGTTCCAATATGGAAGGTGATGACGTCAGATGAGGTCATTGTACTGATGGCAACAGTTCCTTGTTGAAACACAATTTATAATGTTCTGTTTAGAATTCCAGAATAAATTTCCACTAAATGTCTTTGTCCCAGAATTTTTATAAAGAAAAGCACTTGTTTTGTTTTCCAGAGAATATGAATTATTAAATCCCAAAAAATAGATGAACTTCAGAACAAACTGGCATCAACAATAAAAAAGAAACACCTTGAGCTCTTAAAGGTGTATGATACGACTGATAAATATACTAGAGAGCATCTGTTTTAACCCACGATTTCAGATCACATGGTGGCTCATGTGACAGGCTATGTGATCACTAATTTGAACAGCGCAGTAAAAAAAAATTGCTATTTTACACATACGCTAGAATAGCCCTATCAAAGAATCAGATTTCCACACTGGAAATAAATTAAAAAAGAAAGGCTGTTTACAACTCAGCTAACACGTGGGCTGAACATGACCTTGGTAATAGCCAATCATTTTCATTCAATGTTTACAAATGTCTCAACCAAGGTGAACTAAAAATAGTGATAAAGCAACTGTTACGTTCTAATCAGGTAAAGTGAATTTTCCAAAAAGAGATTCAAATCCAATGAAAATTATCATTACAATAAAATGCAATGAAACAAAATAAAAAAAGAATTTAAAACTAACACACAAGCAATTTAATTACATATTCGTAACAAGTGTTGAGTATGTATCATTATACACTACAATCATGTATCAGTAGTTTTAGTATTATTATGATATACTATTGTCTGGTATCAGTAGTTTGAGTGTATCTTGATGCACTGTTATCCTGTATGAGTAGCTTATGTATGTATCATGATTCACCATTGTCCTGTATCAGTAGTTTTGAGCATGTACAGTGTATCATGATACACTATTGTCTGATATCAGTAGTTTGAGTATGTATCATGATATACTGTTATCCTGTATCAGTAGTTTCAGTATGTATCATGATACACTATCATTGTGTATCATTAGTCTGAGTGCCTATCATGATATACTATTGCCAGAGTAAATATTGTGATTCAGTGATGACATCAAACCACCTCTGTAAGATAAAAGCTAAATCTCTATATTTGAGCCTGCACATCTCAGAATTCCAAAAACCAGCTTCATTCTAACAAGATCAAAAATTCATTTGATCATTATTCTGGAGCCATTATCAAATGTAAGACCTTGAATCAGCCTTTAGGAAAGCTGTGAACCATGCACAATTTACACATAAGTATAGAAACTAGTGCATTATGGTATGTACCTACTATGCCCCTTCTGTACATTCCTATTTCAAATTACTATCTTGGTCTAAAAATTCATACATTTATATGGACTACTTTTTAAGCAGAATACTTAGTGACTTCCAATTCAAGAGTCAACATGGCAATCCTGGTCAACAAGATGTTTCTGTAATAGCTATAACCCTGTGACTATGACTAGTCACTTGGTAGTTCTCTCACTTTGGTTGGTTGCATGGAATCTTTCACAATTGATGCATTACTTTTGTAGTCAGTCTTAATTCATGGAGTTATATTTTTGCAGTATGTTCAGCAAAGACTTCAGACTGACGAATTAAAAAAAACCATTAGTTCCTTTGTGTAAAATATCTCAATAACTGTTACAGATGTAAATACCAAACCAGCTAGTCAAGGTGACAGCTGATAGTGAGGTGAACAATCATGATGAAATTGTTGATCTTGGTCAAGTCATCAATTGTACTGAAGCTTAAGTTGAAATTAGAATTCAGCTTCACTTTTGTATCACCTCAGTGGCCTAATATGGTTGGAGTAGCAGTAAAAATCAACTGTGAGTGTATGGTTTTACTCAGGTTAAATAATGCACCTTTTTCCCTCATGCCGATTGCCCTGCAGTAGTGGCCCATACTTTTCTAAACTGGCCCGTTATTTTCTGGACCTATGGACAGATGGTCCATGCTTTTCTAAACTGGACTTAGGTGCAGATGGCCCACTGGCCCATATTTTTCTAAACTGATCCATTTTTTTCTGGACCTAGGGGCTGATGTCCCATGTGCCTTTTAATCCTAGCTAAACAGTGACCAATAACTGAAATCCATGACAAATATTTCTGAAATGTTATATTTAAAATTTTGGTATACAGGTTGGCATTTTAAAAACAAAACCCCAGCTTTTTGGTTTTAGGTCTAGAATTACACAAGGATATCCCTCTCCTCTGCTTAAGTTAATATGTTTGTCATGTCAGTGGGTTTCCAGGCACTTGCCACATTACCCAGTGGTACCTGATTTGTAAACCATGCTGCATCATTAGTTATTTATATACAAAGATTATACAGGTATTAATTAAATTTTATTTTGTAAAAGATGTGAATATGTATTGATGTAACTTATTTTGATTTTGTGTGCAAGTTACATGTACAAGGTAAAATTGCAATGAAATGTTTAAGTTGATTGAAACTTGCACTCATCAATTAGCGGACTGTAACCTTTTGTAAACCACTTTGTCTTTTTGTATTTGTGATAGAGGAAAATTCAGCTTCTGCTGATTTCTGCAGGAATTAAAAGTTTATTAATGTTACTTTTGTTTTTGAAACTTTTTCATGGTATCCATGTTTTTTCCTGATTTCCAAAAGAAGAGACAACTCAGATTTAGGAATAACCTTGTTTCCATTTAATTTCATGTTATAGATTTATTTGCAAACACAAATAGTTCCAGGTATAAGAAGATGTGCATTGACTTTTAAAATTTTATTTGGAACAAGAATGAGAAGAAAAAATATCTCCTCTGTGAGAACTCCAAATTGTGCCTTCAGAAACCTTGTTCATAATGAATAGAGTCTGTTTGACAGCTGCAATGAATAAGTGCACAGCTGTTCTTTGATAGTCCTCTGCTTTTAAGTGCTCAAGCAGCAACATGGACCTGATTTTCATATCAGTATTGAGTCAGTACATAGGTCTAGAAAGAACTTAAATCTTAAACCCTGTGTAACAGCATTTGTACCAACATCCTTTGCTAATTGTCATCTTAGACGAAGGGTCTGGTAATAAAATAATTACAGTGTAGGATTCAAAAGAAAGTATCATCAGAACCTCAAGAAATAAAATTAAAAACACAAACCATTTGTTTAAAGAATTCCTTTTTTTACTCTTTTAAGTCTAGTCAAGATAATGTGCAGCAGATCAGGGTCTGTGTTTGCTGCATAGACCCAGATTTACCAGTGCATTATGTAATAACAAACCTGGGGTTGTCAAGGGCTCAATTGTAATATTTGATTTTAAGTCAAATCCAACAGCAAACAACATGGACCCTGATTTTCCATCATATAATAATGTGCTGGCATAACCAAGGTCTTTGTTATTTGTTCTACTGATTGCTCCTAGCAAACTGCATAAACCCAGATCAGCCTGTGCATTTCCATATGTGATGGCAGATCTAGGTCTGTGCAGTCGCAGCTGGACTCATTTTAGATATGAGTATATTTGGTACTTACATATAAATGGAATTATAGTTTGGGAATAAATTTATTTTACCTCATGAAATTTATTTATTGCACATTTTATTTTTCAGACTTTATAAGATAATTATTTCACAGCTATTCCAATGAAATCATCAGTCAAATATTGCCTATGTGGTTTCATCATTTATAAAAACTCTAAAATGACCATTCAAAATCCATTAAAAAAAATGTTGCATCTCTTTCACCACCCAGTCATTTCATTTACAAAATTAGATTTTTGTCATGGAAGTCGAAAACCAGAAAGATATATTCATTTTATGTCTGTTCAAACAGGTGTTATTTATCCTTTGCTTTAATAATTTGTTGTTTTGGGGTTTAATGCCATTTCTTAGTGCAAGTTAGGGCATATATGGCAGTCAGTATTGCTGGTAGAGGTAGTACCCAGGAAAACCTTGGTTATAACCACCAACCAGTGGGTAAGCTATTGTTTTAATGATAATGATGATAATATTAACAGGAGTATCAGCAGAATTTTTTTTTAAAGTGGTAATAAATATTAATATTATCATCTTCATCAACACCATCAAGAACATCAGTTTTTCATTGCCAAGTTCATGTAGTAAATTTTAAAAAGTTTTCAGCAATATTTAAAAAGTAATATATTTATGATGATGATTATTATTATTATTATTATTAAAGTTATAACAATGAAGAAAAACGAAGACTCCAAATGATGTATTTATAAAGTCATGTATTTTTTATTCCCTTCAGTATCTTCTGCATTTTATAAAGTAGTTTAATATGTAAATGTATTACTGATTTTGTTTGGTGTTTTGTTTTTAAAAAAATGATTTCCTCAGATTAATGGGGTGGGCACAAGTTCTCACACCTTAGCAACTTAAGGTAGGTATGATTTATTTTATTGAGCATTGTTTTCAGACTTTATTTATTACTATGAATATTATATTACTATTTCATTTGTTATCCCATCTCTCCATGTCTCAAAGCATGTGGCTACTATTTTTAGTACATCATGTGTCAGTGCTGTGGGAAATAGTTTACAGTACAAAACACTGTTCTCATCTTAGATTGGTACAAAGGTCAAGAAGTATAGTACAAAAAGGCAGAATCTGTCACATTCCTATTGTGCATCATCTGCAGTTAATAAAAGTTTGAGGATGGCTTGCACTTGCAGTAAGGAAGAAGCCTGTTGAGTTTGGGGTTAAAAATCAAGATCAGTCTGACTGCTGAAGAAGAAAATTGGTATTGGTACAATAACATTAGTTGCACCAAAGTTAGTGGATGGTTCGCATGTTGGATTAGAAAGAAATCAATTGATTTGGGACTCAAGAAGGTTAAATGACATGGGGTCACCATGACTAAGGGGGCACTCGACAGTTATTATGTACTTCTGAGAGATTGACAAGTGTAAGGGGAAGTTCTTTGCATTTGCAGCATGTCAGTGGAGAGAATGTTAGCATACTTCTATGTTACTTTCGTGTACTGTGACTGAAATATTTTTGGATATTGTGCTTGTGGAAATCATACATGATTTAAGCATGTGGCTAACCAAAATGGCTGCGTCCATGTACTCGAAAAATCAGCCTTCATTAGCCTAAAGTTCACTATCTTTAGCAGTTATTAAAATAGGGAGAAATGATTTTGCCAGGCTAGACAATACCAGCTTCTGTAAGTGCAGTGAATGAATTACAAAGTAAGAAAAGCACAAAAAAGTTATTAGCTCTTGTTTTTTACAATTTAATTCTGAAGTCCAGGAAGTGAAAATGACCAAGCTTAAATAAGGCCAAGCTGTATACTCTATAACCCAAATTTCACCCATCAGTCATTCAGAAAGTGAATTAAAAGGTCTTTTAAAATACCTTAGATATACAAGATCTTTTTGAAATGGCCAGGATGACCAGTGAGGGAAATTGGTGAAATTCTTTTTCCATAAAAATCTAACCCTGTGCAAAATGTGAAACTTTTGAGAGCCACCTAAATGGTTTATGCAGTTTATCTTTAGTTACATACTTTGACTTGAGCTTGTAGAAGACTTTCAAAGGCATGGAAGAGGTCTGTTAATTTTGGGGTCTGAAGATCAAAGGTCAGGGTCATCATGAGTTTTAAAAAAATGGGTTGTTTGGTTCCAGAGTAAGTTTCTTGACCAAAAACATTATGGATGGCTTGCAGTTAGGGTAATAAACCTATAGATTCTAAGGTCTGACAGTCAGAAGTCATGGATATGGTAAGCCTGATGAGAAAATAACTTAGTTTAAGACTACATACCTTGACCAAAGATCCAGGTCATTGTGGCCTATTAGTCGACCATGCCTACTGGTGCATACATAGAGGATGGACATATAATGTACCATTCATGGTGCTTGTCTGCATTGAAAGAAATGGTGAACATTGGTGCATGATGTGATGGCAGGATCAAGAATTCTAGCTATGAATGATGTACATGCATAGTTGGCGTTTGTGATATTGAATATACAGTACCAGTATTGTTGACAATCCTGGACATTAAAATTCATTCAGTATTGTATATGCAATACTGGGTTATAAGTAGTCATTCATGTCGTTTAACAGTGATTTTTTTTAAGCTCAAATGGTCATAGACCAGAATAGCATATAGAATGGTTTGTTGTCCATTATATATTCAACTGTTAGCACAAGTTTGTTATTGTTACTGCCCCAAAATTACTTGGAGGATTCCCATGAAACTTCACACATATTCATTCCAAGGTCTGTTTGGTCATAATTGGAAAATGTCCCAGTCAGACATCTAATACAGCTGTCTCAGTGGCCATCTTCAAAATCTTGTCATTACTCCTCCTGAAAGTAATGTCAATAACAGGTTTTCACTAAATTGGTTTTTATGATATCTAGTCTTTCCTAAATGAAAATGGTGCCATTTTGATGCCACATCAGCCATCTTCAAAATCCTGTTATCGCTAATCTTTCTGAAGTAGTGGTCAAATAACATGGGGTTTTCACATAAAGACTTTTTATGATGTCTAGTTTGTCCTAAATAATGGTGCTGATCTGATTTCAATTATGGCTGCCACAGTTGCCATCTTGAAAAATTTCATTAATGTCAGAATCTTCAATTTTCCTCCTGAATGAAAAGTAATATTGCCATAGGTTTTCACCTGAAGACTTCTTATGATGTCTAGGTGGTTCTGAATGAAAATGTGCCAACTTCACATTCAACAGGGCCACTATGGTTTCCATCCTGAGAATAATGTTATCACTACTCCTGAATGAATGGCCATATCAGCATAGGAATTTTACTGAAGGACTTCTTAAGAAAATCATTATTCACTACGCCTCCTGAATGGATGGTCCTATAGGCAGTTAGTTAAAAGTGTCAAAGCAGTTTAGTTAAAATGTATATGCAAGGTTTAATTAGCAAAGTAAAATACCAATAATCAAGGAAGCCAAGAAATGAACTGAAAAAGAAATTCAAAGAAATAAATAAAATAAATTCATAAACAGTGTCAATGGGCAAGATTAAGATCATAGGAAAGAAATTATGACAATTAGCAACACAAAGTACATTTATGTGGAGACCCTGAAAAGTTCTAAATCAGCCTGCTGAACTCTCAGAAATAAGTCATTGTTGCTAGGTCATTAGGCGGGCTGTTCCCAGAGTCTGGGAACCTTGAATTTAAAAGAAAACTCACAATACCTTGTGGACTCGACTCTTGGTACTGTAGGCATATTTTGGTGATTGAAATTGTTGTTGAATTTGTTAAAAGTGACAAGAATATTTAAGTAGTTGGGTCTTTTCTTGTTGAGTATCTTATGTGTATATATATATATATATATATATATATATATATATATATATATATATATATATAAACTTCAGTTACTATATATCTTTGATATGTGTATGTATCTTGGGAAGATTTGCTTTGCATAAAGAATTACGAGATATTACAGTCATCAAGTTTTAGTGCCATAGACTGATATTTGTTCTCCATTTTGTCAGAATTTTGCCTGCTGCTCAAATACTAATTAAAGGGATACTAATTGAAATTTGACCTAATAGAGCACTTATAAATCAATAACTTAGTATATTAAAGGACAAGCAGCAGGCAAGACAAGACATTAAAATGTTTAAATGCTTTCTGACGAAGCTTAGATTTATATGTGGTTAAAATAAATGTGAAAGGAGCAGCAAAGAGGGTGAACCCTACAACTTTGATAGAGGACTCTGTTTGCAAAAATAACGGTTCCTACAAAGGCTGAAAACAAAGGTCAATAACGCTAAGCCAAAGCCTCTAACCAAGCGCATTTCCATACAGGGGGAAACAGACCAATTTGTGTGGGTTAGCTTGTTTTTGTTACTCCATCATTGATGTATTTTTGTCAAATTTTAGGCATGTTCGCTTGCATGTCGCCCACTTACTGTTTGTTGTCACCCTCTCTACTGCTGTCTTTTAACCAAAAATTTTATTAAGACCTAGGGTCATGTAAATTTATTGTGATAAATCCGTGTGGAGTAGCTTGTGCTTTGGAAAAGAAATTTTGAACTTAATCATGTCCATGTCCCCTGAACACCAAATCTGATGAATGTTTCACAGAGTATGTGTATCAACTCCATTAAACACAACTGAAATATTGCAGTTATCTCTGATCACTGTAAGTATTTGTGTATAACGCTGGGTAACATATATAACATCTGTGTTTTTGTGTCTGCCACTGGAAAATATTCTGGCAGGATTTGATTGTTTGTTCAGCATCACATTGTTGTATACTACGAGATTATTAATAAGTCCATCGAGGTCATCTACAGATGGGGCTTAATTAATATCAGTGATAAAGTCAATAATATCATTACTGTCTTCATCCAGCAACCTTGCATTTTCATTAAAATCTTTAAGCACTTCATAACATCTCTGATCATCTACAGATGGTGCCACTAAATATAACTTATCCCACTTGAGCCATCTCATTATCAGATTAAGCAACAATTGCATCTTACCAGACCCAGATGGTCCTATGATAATTGCTCTGATCGAATTTGGTAGTGCTGGATGATGTTTGACTGGCTCCTGCTTTCGTGTCACTGAGAAGTCAATTATATCCATATAATAAATAATATGGATTTATATTGTATTTGATGCAGGACACCCACCCCCACCACTGGATTAACAACAATAGTAACAGAAAATAAAAAGCGTGCACTTACAGGTAAGTGTGTGAAATGTGGTACAAAAAAATACGAATTTATTTCCCTTGACAAGTCAAAGAAGACAGGTGGTGATATTGCTTCTTCGCTGGGAAAATTACCAGGGCCCACTCCATGGGCTAAATACCCAGGAGAAAAACATGTTCATGGATATAATTATTGTGGTCCTGGAGCCTGACTTGATATTCGACTTGACGAATGAGACCAACCAAGACCTGGAGAGTATCCAATAAACACAATTGACCAAGCTTGTCATGTTTATGATGTTGTGTAAAAAAGCAAAGATTTACAACAATGACATATTGCAGATGTGAAATTGATTTACTCCTTAAATTCCATAAAAAATAAATCTGTTAGAGAAAAACTTGCTAGTTTCCTAGTAAAATTTGCGATGAAAGTAAACTAGTGCTAGGGGCCGGTAATTAATCAGCCGATTATTATTATAATAATGGAATCTATTTATTATAGCCCAAGAGGATATTGGAGAGGCAGAGCATCGATTAGTAAACTTGCTGATGCAGCAAATGTTCCACGTTCTGTTGCTGCAAATTGGTTAGCATGACAGGCAATATGGCAGATTTACCTACCACCACCTAAAAAAATTCAGTACGCGTATTTTGATGTCAGTGCTCCCAATGAAGGTCATCAGGCAGATATTTTGTTTTTACCACACGATACTATTAAAACCGGTAGACGTCAATCACACACATACAAGTACGCGTTAACTGTTGTTGACGTTGCAAGTAGATATAAAGAAGCAGAACCACTATCAACTTAAACAGCGACTGAAGTTGCATCTGCTTTTGAACAAATTTATCAGTGTGGCTGTCTATGATGGCCACAACTATTACAGGTTGATCCTAGCAAAGAATTTCTTGGTTCAGTATCATCTCTGATGAAAAAACATAATGTTAAAATCAGATGAGGACATGCCACAATTCATCGCGATCAGACAGTCGTTGAACTATTTAATCAAACACTTGCTTAGCGGTTATTTGGATACCAGTATGCAAATGAAATATCCCTGAACAAAGTTCAGGCAGACAAGAGATCTTGTGAATGGGTTGCAAGATTACCAAGTGTGATATTTGCATTAAATAATGAAATTACTCGTGCAACTGCCATGAAACCCATTAATGCAATCATAAAGAAATATATACCAATACAACGACGCGACTTTTCAAAACAACCAGTACTAGGTTATGTGACTGTAAGATATTTATATGAATCTGGTGAACTTGAAGGGGGTACAAAAAGAGCAACTGATCCTATCTGGAGTGTGACCACACATAAAATTTTCAGTGTGGTTAGATCCACAGGTAGACCTGCAATCTATGGACTGGATTCAACTGCTCCTTAACGTGGATTTGTACGTGAACAATTACAAGTAATTCCTTTTGTAAACTGGCTCCTCGACGTCGATTGCACTCAAGACAGGTCAGCATCACATTTTCACGTGTGTGACCGAGATTACATGTACTATTAATTCTATCAACAGTAAACTGTCTTGGATTATTATTTGAATATTGCCACAACATATTACAGTTACAATTTGCACAATGATTATTCTGTTGTTGTTTCAATGTCATAATAAATTCAACATCGAGATCAAAGTCGCATTTATTTTTTTTGTCATATTGTTTATAACCAGATAATTTTTTCTTGACAACTTCGTCGTTGACATCGTCAGTAACTACATCATTGGTATCTGTGAAATCTATGACAACCCTTCGCAGCTGAGATATTCTTCTGACTCGAGACACCGCAAGATAAACTAAATTTGACCATTCAATCTGATCATCAATAATCCAGATATTTGTATCAGAAACAGTTAATCCTTGTGATGAATGAATCGTTATAGCGTATCCTAGTGTCCATGGAGTTTTTTCCATCGTTAACACGCTCTCAACAACATCAACAGGAACTAAAACAATATCATTTAGTACAAGATTTTGTTTCTGGACACTTTCAGTGTCTCGTCCTGGAATCTCAACTTCAGTATTCTGTCGTCGAGTATCTGCTGGGCGATAACAAAGTGGCACAGGTAGATTTGAAAACTTTTCTTTATGCAACAGAAATAATTTCTACTGCAGTGTATCACAAACTATTTTCTACTTGCAACTGTCAAATCAAATGGCCTCCACAAATTCCAAAAATCGTTCATAATAGTCTCTGGAATTACTTCATGCATTATCTCACACTGTATTTTATCCAGTTGTAGTCTAATTAATCTCTTAAACTCTTTCAGTGGTTCATCAATAGCTCTGTGGTCATCAGTTATTTCTTCATAATAATCTACAAATGTTTTTAACCATTCATGCGGAGACTGTCCAATAAAAGGTGGTGGTTGACCATGATCACCAAATATTATCACAGCAGTATCTTTTGTCAATAACCAATCAAGAAACATTTTTAATACTTCCAGCGATACCGTACATATTTCGTCCCAGATAATAATTCTATGAATGTATTTTTCACCCATCCGTGATGGAGTCCATGCGTCTCCACACCATCTAAAAGAACCATAAGTTCGAGATTTTACTCCTCGCTCATTCATTTCTCTGGCGAGTCTATGTGTAGGTGTCGAAACAATTATATCTGAACAGTTGTTTAGAAATAATTCAATCACACGCGTTGTTTTACCAGAACCACCACACCCATTGAGATAAACGGTTTTATGTCTGGCCACAGGATCATATACAGATGGTGCTGATGGCTGATGATTTTGATATTTGATTATTATTTTTGTAATATATTTCCTTGATTTCAACGGTGGTGGATTCAGAATAACTAATTATATTTTCTCGTTTTATTCTCCATTCGCCACTTGATTCATCAACGCCGAGTAATGGTTTTAACAAATCCATATATTTTTTATTTATATAAAATGAATCCATGGCAACTCTGACCGCAATCAGAGGAAATCTGTTTATCATTGATAATAAATTTATCGAAACGTACGCGAGCATCGAGGATCTTAAATGAGTAAACTGCAGTGACTCACCATCAATATAGCTCACAATTGTACCTAATTTAGTACCGTCTGACAAATAAGCATTACTTCCTCTTATAAATGTACCTTTCTCTGTTGTATCAGCAGTTATAAAATCGAGTTCAGCATCGTCCATAATTGATCTTGTACAATGTCGTTTATGATCACATGAACTACCCTGAGTAAACTTACTGATTATTTTTCTGTCGAGATCTTTTGCAATTTTATTTTCATAATCAGTCATATCAGGATTTTCATCATCAGAATATTTCTTTTGTTGTAACCAAACATGTTTCTGTGGATGATATGATATAATTGCTTCGTTTACTTCCAACGATATCAATATTTTTACATCAAGCATGTATCGTAATAAAACTATTGGAACCCAACAGTTTTCTGAAAAATGCCTTCCAAACCACACATAAACAATCGGATGGAGATTTTGTGCAAACTCAAATGACTCTATACAAGCAAATCCAGTCAGGTCAAAATCTGGTAAGGGTTCGTTTATTGCAACTCTGGTCATTTCGTGTGTTGGATGTCCAAATCTTTTGAAATACTCAGAATGCTCTGTATCCAAGAAAACTTCCAGGATAACATGCTACCATATCAACTGAGATAACATTGTTATAATCGTATTTAGTATTCCACAATCCGCCATGTCCGTACTCGACACAACTGCGCTGGACATCAATAAGAAATTCCAATCTTGTCGGCAACCATGAATTTTTCTTCTGAGCAGTGTGGGCAGCAACTGATGGAATGGTAAAACAATTGTTCAGTAAGTGTTCAATAACATCATTATTGTTCGTATATTTCAACGCAAGATTTTTCATTTTGTCGTGGAGTGATTCTGCACAATAAATATCACCATTAGGCCTACAAACTGATCATAATTTACGGATTCTGAACTTTGAAATAACCACATGGATACAGGGTCACTCGTACTAATATTTCTGATAAAATTGAATATATAATAATTATAAAATTTAACTACTGTTTCGTGGAAATATTGTTACGGCCAATGTCCATGCATGTACGTTATGATCAACAATCGTTGTCAGAGCTCCATTTGTTTTATATTTTGGTTTGTAAAAAATCTCTCCGGTTAATGACTTCACCATAATCGGAAATCTTAATTTTTTTCTAGTTCAGCAACGTTGCTGATAGATGCTCCGGTATCTTTAACTGTTTCTGCCCACTCATTTATTTTTTACGTCATAAATCCATTAAACCGTTTCCATGTATCGTGTTTGTGAAGTGTTCTGTAACTCGCTTGGCTACACAATTTAGCCCTGACAAAGTCAAGGATGACAATTTCGTTGGTTTGAGATCATTAACGCTAGGTTTATCATTTAGCGGATACATACCATAAACAACTGCAGTCACAGGATATGCTCGTTCATAATATGGTTTGTCAGTACCAGTCAATGAATAAAATATCTTTGATTGTCAAGATAGTTAATAATTTCTGCTGCTCGCTCATCATTCATTCTTGTATCGATAATATCAATAATTCCGAATGTTGACTACACATAAGCTGCACCACTGTTGCAAAATTCCTTCTTGGCTTCACGGATATGATTAGTTATATCCTTATTTGTTAAAGCAAGATCTTGTATTGAAAAGCTAAATTTAGATTCTGGCAGTTTGTCAAGATCAAATCTGGCTTTAGAAGGTTTTATTATGGATAATCTCTCAAACTCCTCCATATTATAATTAAAACAAATATATATTTAAATTGAAGTATAAAATATTATATAATGATTCAAACAAACAATAAATGCAGGTGGCTGATAATAGCTTATACAGCTCCTTGTAACAAATCTTGTGTAAATGAATTCTGTGGATACCACATGCAAAGTGTTCGCAGGGGGAGTCTAGGACCAAAACTGTGTTTATGATGTGGGGTTGGGGTCAGAGGAGAAACCCGGTTTGTGTACTTTGTGGTGCTAAAAAATACAGAGAGCTGAAACGATATTATGATAAAAAATATAATACCGATGGAGTCAAATCTCCCATAAAAACTGCCGAAGACTATCTCGCCAGATTTTCAAAATAACTATTTAAACAAATTATATTATTATATAAATGGAGCAAAACGAGTTTGTGAAGCACCCCATCATCAAGAATTATGAGGCATCTTGTAACGTTGTAATCAGGCAGTGTCGATAAAAAAAAAAACAGTCGGAGCTGTCACTAATACTGGGTATCTCATGTTCAATACCAAGGGAAATAAACATTATTTCTCACTTAGATTTGTGTATGAATGTTTTCATGGAGTAATCGAAGACAGACTAGGTGTTTTGACCATATTAATTCAGATCCGAAAGATAACTCTTTATGTAATTTGCGAGCTATTACACAGTCAGAATACTGCATATGGAGGTACTGGCAGTAATTGCAAGTCTCTTAGGTTAGTTGTATCCACAAACATAGAGATAGGCGAAGAAATAATATTTCCTTCGACGAATATAGCTGGCAAATATTTTGACATTTGCTATGCTTCAGTACACTTTGTTGCAAATAATGTAAGAAGATCAGCATTTTCCAAGAAATTTAAAGAAAAATCACATTTAGGTATCACACACATGAAGGGAGGTAACTCTGTCAAGCAAGGTTCTCTCTGATAGTGTTTTCCCGCTTGTTTTCAGATTTATAATAATATTTTTTACCAATACTATGATATATATATAAATATATATATATATATATATATATATATATATATATATATATATATATATATATATATATGTATATGAGGACAATTCTGCTAATCAATCTTACAAAGGGCGGGAAAACAATTAAATAAATATTTGTGTATAAAAATATCACAATGACAACTTTGATCCTGACCAGTGGTGATCTTAACTCGAAGAAATTTCAGATTAGTGATGTTCCACTGCCGTACTGTAAATTTACAATCAAAACAATGGAGGATGGTTCAGAAAAGGTAAAAATTATAGATAAATATTATCATGGATTTTCACAGAAAATACAGTCTTTTAAATCCCCTTCCCGAGATAAGCTAGATCGATGACGATTACAAGATAAATTTGCCAGACTGCAGAAGGCAGATAAATAAGTATTACACCGCAAATTATGAAGGGAGATAACCCTGTCTTCAAGCTAGAATAATTAAGCAGTTATCTCCCTTGTTACTGCATAATGTTACAGACCGCAGCCATATTTTTTTGTGTCATTGTAATCGTAATTTCTTGTCCTGCTTGACTGATGTGTCTCTCTTTCTTGTACGTTACTTTGTCGTTGATGGTTTCAGAAAAATAAGAAATATATCATTCACAAATTTGTTGTGTAATTGTGTATATCTCAAATGTGTGAATGAATACAGCAGCAAGTTATTTTTAGATAGCAGTACATATGTACTTTAACCGGGCAGAAATGTGTATGTGCGTTCGTAGAACGTCATCGTAGATCTCACGATTTGTTTTATATGCTTGTTTGGAAATTAAACTAAAATCCACACTGCAGTTTATATATTTTAGTATATTGATCACTTGTAGGAATTCCTCATCATATAACTTCATAATAATTTCTGAAACGTATATTTGTAAGGAGAGTTCGTGGGACAGTGTTGGTGTTGAATTCTCATACTCGCAGTCTTGAATTCTATTTCTGTGACCGACACATTTAGAAATGTATATAATAATTATTTTTTGTTTTTATTCAGATTCAGAAAATATTTTTATTTTAAACAAATATTTAGTATATAATGAATTCCGAGAATATTCATGCAATTATTTCTGAGATTAAAAAATTAAATGATGAGGATGTAGAATTATCTGAACAGTTGGACCCTGATAAAATCATAAATGATTTAGAAGTGCTACAGGAACAGAAATATGATGGAAGATATACACTAGCAGCTGAGTACAGATTCATCAAGTTACTTAAACAGGCCTTGAGACAGTCTCTACTTTATGTCGATGATGAGGGTATTCAAAAATTTGTTTCACTTGCAAACGCGATTGAGAGAGTTAGATCAGAGTTATCACGTGAATACGAAACAAAAAAGATTATGAGTTCATGTGTGCAACAGCTGAAGAAACTTATGTGCGGTGACAAGGTCACTGAGCGTGAAAGTGCTGTCACCAGTGACTGGTAGTGAATAGTTATATACTTAAATTTACCTGTGTATTTGTAAGAGCTCCGGTAGTCGTGGGGTTAAGGCATCTGCGTACAGATCCACTAGTGGAAATTCTCCACATGTTCGAGTCTCAAAAAATGTTAAAGACATATTGTCTTGCATTTGGCGACAGATGCTGTTATAATTGTGGGGGCGCCTGCGGGCAGTTGATGACGAGATATACTTGTGTACGGGTGATTGTAAAAAAGATTGTAAACAAAACTAATTCCAGGTGTAACTCGCCTGGCATCCATGAACCTCAAAGCACCCGGGGTTCACTTAGGGAGTGTTTTTATTACCCCTATCACGCTTAGCGATCCAACAATTGCAATGAGAAAGAAAAATATAACAATCATCCAAAAAGATATATCCGACGTCATTCAACCTCCTCATCAGGTACTCTCTTTTGCAATTTTATTTATTTATTTTTTTTTTTTTCTGATTCTGATTCAGATAATATTTTTTAATATTTTTTGATTGTTGTTGTTTTAGGGTTTAATGCCATTTTTCAGCACAAGATAGGCTATACATAGCAGCCAGTATTAATGGTGGAGGAAGAACCAGGGAAAATCCCGGAAGAACCACTGACCCACGAGAAGCTACTGGCAAGCTTTCTCACATACCCACATTGGCCGAATCCGAGACTCAAACCCATGCAGACAGAAGTGAGATGGCAGTGATCCGTAATGATGAGTGCTTTAGACCACTCAGCCACTCAGGGCCCCTTATTTTTTATTATAATTCAGAATCAGATTTATTCTGATAATAATAATATTTATTTTTATTCTGATTATAATATTTATTCGGAGTCAGATAATAATATTTATTTTTATTTATATTTTAATACTTTTATTCTGATTTATTTTTTTTATCAGTTTCAGAGAGATATTTGTTATTTTGATGTCCGTCTGAAATCGGGATGATAATTATAATTTTGAGTACCATTTACCCCATCAAAATTAGAAAATCAGTCCGAAAACAATAAAAATAAAATTTTCATTATAATAATATTTATTATTGTTGTTGGTCAGTAAAAAATAACATTTTATTGTTTCAGCATAATTTTATCACCAAAAATATAATTTTGAGTACCGTTTACTCCATCAATGAGGTGAGTTTAGTCTGGTTTTCAGCCTCGATCGAAGTCAAGGAAAATAAAATTTATTCTGATTCAGATTCTGATTAATTTTTTTCCAACAGAAAGTAGCTACGATGACACTCTTGGTGTTCTATGAACGCTACGAACGTACATACAGATTTATATTTAATGATTCATTCCGCAAATCCAACAAGTGTCCAGTCTGGTCAGTAAGTTTGAAATATATCCTTGATAATAGTGGATTATGACATCTCAGATAAACAGGATTAATTGGTTCTGATACAATTAAATATCCTAGTGGCACTTGAGGGGTAAATGAGTATAAGATTTATCCTTGTTGAGCCTGGTTAGATTTTTCAAGATCTACCTGATAACTACCATCAATGACGTGACAAACGAGATTGACTGCGATTGTTGATGTTATATTTACAATACCTGGTGAAACATGGTGGCCATCACCGTATGGATTGTTGTTGTGACCGAAAATATTTGTTGGTGGGATTGTTCTTTTCCATGCCTTAATTTTTGGAAAGTGTTCATTAACGATTTTGATGATTGATCTTCCTGTATCGAATTCAAGTTTAGGTAAAATTGTGTTATCATCTTGTTTATCGACCAGTTTTAAATAATGTTTTAAAAATAACTGTTTCAATTCATTGTTGGATTTTATATTTCCAATTATAACTCTATTGACATATTTCAGGTCCAAGAGAATATGCATTAGATTATTAATATTTACAATGATCTGCTGTTTTACGTCTTCGTCGTAATGTTGTGTTATAGAAGTAAACATATTTGTTATATTAGTGTGTGTTCGAATATACTAAGACTCAATTGCATTTCTGAATGATTTAATAAAATCTTTATTTAATTTTTTCTCTGCTGGAATAAATCTCGTACTTGGTCCTAGGAAGTGTAAGAAATCTGCTATCAGGGGAAAACTTTTACCGTCATTACTGACAGTGTATTGTCCTGTGTTAAAATGTGTCCATGGTTCTTGTTTTCAATATCTTGGAATATTTGTAAATCATTGCTTCACCGAAAGAAATTCATCTCGTTTTGGTCTGGTAGTTTTACATAAACCAGCGCAACATCAGGCCAACCAAGAACGGTTCTAACGATGACTGATATATGTCTACAGCATAATCTGGAGAATTTACTTCAATCACTGCAGATAATGTTGGTTCGTGAACAGTAATGGCTATCGTGGATTCTTTGCCTGTTATAGATTTAATCTGGTGATGGAATTCATCATTGATCTGTTTGATTTAATAACTACCCGTTGGAATACTGACTACTTGCCAATCTGGAGTTTCCCCAGCAGGATCGCGGGGGTGGGGTGGGGTGTGTTATTCTTATTTGCAAATACTAATGAATTATTTGGTTGTAGTCCACCAAATGATTTTGATCTGATATTTGGCCAACTGTAATAAACTTGCAATTGTGCTAGTGCTATTTCTTTTGCTGGAATTGCAGTTGGGAAATTAATGCTGAATTCAGGACTGGTTGAACTCACTGATATCATTGTGGTTTTCAGCGGTGCTGAATTAGTGGCGATTTGTTGTAGTAATTGGAAACCCCTGGTTCATAAATCCGGAGCATTTCTGCGAATTCCTGATCTGATATTATCCCGTTGCTGAGTCCTGATGATATCGATGATAATTTGGCGTATGCTTGTGTTGCCGGTGATAGTAACATTTGATATTCATGTAATTTATCAGCCTCACACGTAGATATCATTTTTGCAATTATATTAAGAACACCAGCAATTGTTGTTGTGGTTGAAACACAAATTGTTACAACTGCTGGCGATGCCATTGTTACTGCTGATAGTAATACACCGATTCCAGTGACTACAGCAGATGCAGAATAAACAATTATATCAGTAACAATAACACGTCTATGATATTTTTTTATTTTTACTGTATGCTCATCTATATTTTTCAGTTGGGTCTGTAACAAACACTTGTTCATATCTATATTTGTTTGCCGACATATATACTCTTTATTAAGTAAGTAATTGAGGTGTTTCAGCGATGAAATCTAGACACCACCAGTAGGACGCTGTGGTTGTTTTTTTATCAGATGGTTCCAGTATAAATATTTCTCTAGTATCTTTATTTAATACAATAGACACGCTTTCAGAAAAATTATCGGTTGAATGACGCCATGCATACATTGTAAATATCCTAAATTTTGCATCACTGAACACGGATAGCCTATACACACCAGTTACTTCCACTGTGTGTTTGATAGTGTTATTTTGTTGTGACCATGTTGATGATCCTGATGATACCATGTATACCACATTGGTGATCAGTGTGTGAGGAATTTTAATCATATTAGTTTTTTTAACGATGTCGGGAATTCCACTGTCAATATGGTTGAGTTTTGCGTTAATATCAACGAGCTTAATATCAACAACATTTGGATTTCCAAAGAAATCATCTGCGGTTTTATTGAGTTTTTGAAAATTTCTGCGAACATTTAAAAACATATTTACGTGAATGTCATATTTAGATTGCAACATGGTTAATTTGTCATCGATTGTAGTATCTTTATCATCTACGTATTTTTTTGTTGCGGCGTCTTCGTCATTTGTTGGTTCTTTCAAAACAACGATTTTATTTCCATTTATGTTGAGTTCACCTGTCATTGTATCACTGGTGGATTTTAAACGATCAGCAACACTTTTTTTAATTTCATCTCTGATAGTTGCGATTGATACATTCGAGTCTCTGATTCTACCGCCATCAGTAAATATTGGAATATTATCCGTGGTAGCACCAAGAACTCTACGAATTATGTCGATCCACTTAATATTACTAGTCTTTAAAACACCGTATTTATCCTGAAGAATAACAACTTCATCCCGGTCAACTTCCAGACAGGTTCATAATGTCAGCAAGATCGTCTTTGGTAGCGTACTTCGATAAATCAATATCATCTTTTTTTTTTCTTGTCTTTAGTAGAGGACCTTCCATAAATATCAACCATTATACGATTAGCAATTATTTAAAACGGTATAATCATGTACAACTTTATGAGGTGGTGTTGTTGATGACGATACAGTATCAAGTACAGCGAGCACTTCACGGCCGCATATCGATGGATCCATTAATTTTTGTGTTGGTAATGTTGAATACCAGATTGGTGTATTGAGATTATTAACATATTTTAAAAATTCCTTTGGTGGTGCCAGTACATACAAATCGAAATAAACAATTCCATGTGGATCAGTCGCGTATGCAACCCATGAGTACCTTAACCAGAGTTTTCATCCAGATTTATGATACCGGTTTCAGTATTGTTTGGTTTGTGTGGTAATTGATCAGGCATAAAAACACCTCTGAAGTTTTTGATGTTTAATCGCTCAGCAGCATCAGGTAAATCAAAATTGGACATAGGAAGAATCAATGAAGTGTCCCAGGCAGTCTTAAACCGTTTCCATAATGGATCGTCCTTTTTTTTAAATTCCTTTTTCTGTTGCTTTCTTTAGTGCCATTCCAGCAGCGGTTCCAACAGCACCAAGTGCAGCTGCTTTTGCAATGGCTGGAGCTGCAGCGGCTAGCAATACTGGTATAGCTGCGAGAAGTGGAAATATACCACCCATCTTAGCGATGTCTTTATTGGCACCTGCAGAAAGATTAAATTGTATACCTTTCTTTGATTGTTTAGCTTCATTGAAGTGCTTGAGTTCACGTTCTGTCAGTGGTAGTTTATTCAGACCACCTTCGATTTGTTCTTTTTTTAGTGAAATTTTTACTCCACAGTTTTCTTTTGATACTGATTGTAGCTTTTTAATCTGACCAGGAGTCAGACTGACACTAACATGATGATATGACACTATAATATCATGAGCGATTTAATTACATGTTTTCTACTGGGGCATCAATGACTTTCATTCGTCCACCAACACCTTCAGGTAGCATTGTTTTGTCTGAGAGTATAACAGTGATTGCTCTATAACAACCAGCGGGCAGTCGAGCTACACGAGCTCAAAAGTGTATATCAGCAACAGATTGTCTGAACAAATCCAAGTGTTCCAGTGAGAAATAATAAATTGGATAGAGAGTTGTGAAATCCCGCTGAGATATCTGCAAACCAGAATCCTCATTCTGATCACGCCACATAAATGTCATCAACCGATGATAAGCATGTGCAACATGATTATTATCAAAATTCAGCAACACTTCTTCAGAAGGCTTTTGATGTCCGTTTATTCTTACGGAAACTTCAGTAACTCCAAGTGTATCAAACACCATTGGATTTCGTTCCTGCGAATCTACTCTGGCATTTTCTTGAAATGCGATGAATATATGTCATGGTGCTGACACCCCCTGCTGTGATGCTATCTGCCATGTGAATAAACCAGCAGCATTACTTTGAATACTGTCTGTGGTCATCGTCAACCATGACAATAATGATTTACCACCTTGATCCATGAAAGAGAGGAACCGTTGTTCTTTAGAAATCGATGGGTCATTACTGGCATCCTGAACGAAAGTTTTGTCAGCGTTACTTTACCTGCATTAACTGCAGCATCACGCCATATTGCATCATTGTCAGTGGCTGTTCTAACAAGTACCACTGTGTGTTTAGCACCAAATATAACTTTTCTAACATTTCTGCAGAATCCAAAGATATATGACAGTGGAATCACATGAAAATTCTTCATTGCCGTTCAACATTGTTTGATGTGATGTGAATCCCAAGTTAAAATTCTCATTCATTGATATTACTGCAGGAGTTTGTGTGTCTCCTGCAGCATTTCTTACATTACCTATAGTTACGTTTCTGCTTTCTAGATGATCAGTTGTGTGCTTGGCAAACATCATTGATGGACCAGCTGATCTCGAGTAATCATCACTGTATCTTGCAAGGCCAAGTATCGTTGTGGCAACGTCGACGTTTTCCAGGCATGATTCAGTATTCTTTCAGTCAACGATGTATGTGGCACTGTTAAATGATGCCATTATTAACAATTAACCAACTCGATCACCAATTCTGTATGCTGTATTATCTGCTTTTAAAAGTCTACCTTCGATCTCAGTGAATGCCTTAGTGGGTAAGAAATATCTGCTTGTATCCGGAACTTGTAATTCGATTCTTCCCCATGTGTCAGGTACGCATGCGTCATAAGAATAATATTGATAATCACGCACAGACTCATCTTTGAGTACTGGTGCGTCCATGTCGAATGTGGGATCAGATATACGTTGGAACAATTTTATTATATTTACTATCGTCTAACATGAAGACCACTTCCTGCTATCAGACTAGCAGTTATATTTTTTTCTTTCTCAATACCATTAGTGTTGGCAGCTAACTCTGCAAGTTTTTGATTTGCAGCTTGATTTATTATTTTACTAACATTTGCAGGCATAATTTCAGTGCTGGGTAATTTTACTGGCTGAGGTTCTCGTCGTATCAATCGTGCTAGTCTATCTTTGATTGCTGAGAATGCTTTACTGGCAACATCACCGACAGCACCAATACCTTTATCATGAACAACATCAATAGCTTTCATTCCCAGTTGTTTTACAATCAGTATTGCCTTTGGGGCTATCCTTCTGAATAGACCCTAAACAACATCACCGAGTCCATTGCCGTAGAATGCTGTATAGGCTGGTAATTGCGAATTTATCACCCTGACCATGGTCGGTCCATGTTGAGCATTATGTATGATCATCTTATTTTAGTAATTGTATCTAATTGTATACCCTTAATCAGTCACTGCGGTAATCATCAACAATTTCATCGATGAGGGACTGATAAACATTAATATCCATGATGCCGCCTGTAAATAATCATTGACAAATTGATGTTATCTCATTAATGATTTCTGGGGAATTATTACCGGCTCATTTTCCGCCAATCAAAATTTCTAATCGTTCAACATCGGTAAGAACATTATCAGGACAAGTAATAAGACCACTTCCTCGAGTACTAATACCACTTCCAATTGCACTGAGGGTATCATGGTAACCTTCTTCCTTAGTTAATACTGGACTGGTTGTTTTTTGTTGTTGTGGTTGTTTTTGTTGTGGTTGTTTTTGTTTTTGTGATAGTTGCACCCATGCAAGATAGTTATCTATCTCATTAATAAATTCAGTATATCTTGTATCACTATTTCGAGCTTGATCAGCGTCGTAGTATATACAGTATATCCATTTATACCAATTATCACAACTTGCAGGATCATCAACATATTCAGATTTCAAAAAAAATTTCTGCATATCATAACTTCTCGCAGCTAACATGACTAATTGTTTTGTATTTTTGACTTTTTTTATATCAACAATACTTTTTTCATTAAATTTATCAACAAGATTAACCCTGGCTCTTGCTTCTGATTCTAGTTCTGGTGTATCACCCTTCGCTTCATCTGTATCCTCAGACATTTCTTGTATTGGTTGAGCAGCAGCTATTTTAGCCAGAAGTTCTCGCAGAATTTCTTTTGTTTTTTTTAGTTCTTTTTGCTATTTTTTTTAGTTGCTTCAGCAGTTTGTGGGAAGAAGACCTTTAGTAGTCTTTGTAACAGGTTTAAATAATTGTTCTGCATCTTCTGCAAATTCCACTTGAGACTCCTGATGCTTTTGTAATTTTTGTCTGACAGAATCACGGATGGGTAGAGATTTCTTGATAGCTCTAGTCACTCTTGAGCTAGTCTAGCTGAGTGAGGTTCTATTATTGATATAATAATGATTTAATTACAGCAGCAGAGAGGGTGACAACAAACAGTAAGTGGACGACACGCAAATGAACACGCCTAAAATTTGAAAAAAAATACGTCAACGATGGAGTAACAAAAACGAGCTAACCCACACGATTTGGTCTGTTTCCTCCATATGGAAATGTGCTTGGTTAGAAGCTTCATTTTAGCGTTATTGACCTTTGTTTTCAGCCTTCGTAGGAACCGTTATATTTGCAAATGGAGCCCTCTATCGAAGTTGTAGGGTTCACCCTCTTTACTGCTAAAGGAAATACTGTTTCAAGATGTTCCACACAATTCTCTCAGTGTATTTCTGTGTCTTCTGGTGTAAAATCAGCTGTTTTCTTTTTTTTTTCCAAGAACAAATTAACTTAATGTTCTGAGGATTATCTATATCAACGGCTGTAAACCAGTCAGAAAGTATCTTACCCTCATTTTACTGAACATGCCTGAGAATATTTGGATCTTTTAGGGTCACACAGTGAGAGAATAGTAGTATATTTATACAGCATTATTTGCTTAGTAAAATAGATTATGTAATTATAAAAATATTAAATAATGCAGGTCCCAGTATTAAGCCTTGAGGATCACTTTCAGATGTTTTCTCCCAGTTACTTCATGTAGATAATTTCAATTTGATGTGATGCATTTGGGAAAGACAGATTGTGAATTGTTTGAGTTACTATATATTATGTAGATTTCAGTTTGAGCTGATGCCTTTGGTAAGACAGATTGTGAATTGTTTGAGTTCCAATGTATATTTAGATTTCAGTTTGACCTGATGCCTTTGGGAAGACAGATTGTGAATTGTTTGAGTTCCAGTATATGTGTAGATTTCAATTTGACATGATGCCTTTTGGTAAGACAGATTGTGAATTGTGTGAGTTCCAATATATGTGTTGATTTAAGTAAATTGACTTGAATCCTTTGGCAAGACAGGTGGTTTTGAATAGTTTGAGTTTCAGTATATGCGTAGATTTCAGTTTGACTTGAATCTTTTGGCAAGACAGATGGTTTGTGAATAGTTTGAGTTCCAATATATTTGTAGATTTCAGTTTGACTTGAATCCTTGGGCAAGACAGATGGTTTGTGAATAGCTTGAGTTCCAAAATATGTGTAGATTTCAATTTGAGGTGATATGCCTTTGGTAGGAAAGGTACATGTAATTTGTGAATACCAGTAGTTTAAGTTCCAATATAAGTCGTAAGCATTTCATCTTCTCTGTGAAAAAGCTGTCAGGTTGGCTTAAGGGTTGTTCAAGGCTTGGACAGGTCCATTGGGATTGCTCCCACACTGAGGCCATTAACTTGTCCAGGATTGCTCCTCCACATCACCACCATTCTCAGTAAAATGATTTGACATCTATTCCCAGATGTAGAAGAAGTTGTGAAATATATTATCAAAAGCATAATTAGAGCTGGTTGCTCTAAGGCCTTTTAAATGTTTTTAGAAGTACAAGGAAAGTTACTGACTGGATGAATGAATTCAGCAGACATACAACCAGAGCAAAGTCAATGCAAAACACATGCTACTACTCATCTCTCTCTCCCCCCCCCCCATTGTGATCAGACCTTTCCATATTTTGCACTATGCAGCGACAGTTTTTATATCTGTATTTTTGCAAATATATTTTGATAAATGAACATAATCTTTCACAATACAGCACAGGTATAATGTATATCCATGTGTCTGTATGTATATCAATCTGAATATGACTTGGTTAGCTCTTCTGAGCTCCATCTACACCAATTGTAAGAGAGACTGTTTGTATTGGGTTTCATGTTTTGCAGGGATAAGTAGATGACAAGGAAGATGTGAGATCCACTGTATATCACCCAGAGCTAGGAGGAGTTTGGGGGTCAAAAACCATATAGATAACATGGCCACTTCTTTGTAACATTAACTCATTTACACCATTTGTGAAACTACTATCATACTTGGTATGATGCTAAGATGATATTTGTAATTAATTAATCATTTTATTTATTTATTTATTTATTTATTTGTTTATTTATTTATTAAGATGAATCACTCATGACAACAAAGGTGTAATATCCTGGATGAAGCCTGTGGGTGGTAATGTGGAGGTGCAGGTTTTAAAAAAAAATGAAATTATGTTGTTGTTTTTAAAAAATATAAAAAGTTCATATTTTTGGGGATGGCTTCCATGGGGGTGGGTGGGGGTGGCTTCCATGTTGCTTTTCATAATCTTAAGTTTTCATTTTGTAGAGCTCCATGGACCACCAATTAAAATCTCATTTTTAAGGCTGTCAGTTTTGAAACTAAGGTTCACGGGGTCATTCATTTTTGGAGGACTTTATATTTAAAGAATTAACAGTGAGTTCAGAATTAATATGGGATATTTTCCTAAATTTTTTTTAGTCCACCTAAAATCAGAAGAATGGTTACTTTAAACCCTGCAGGAATGGTCAGTGCATTGGTTATTCCAGCAGCAGGTGATGGAAGGATGTCAGTAAATCCAGAAGTATTAGACAGAGCACCTTACATTCAAGGGAGCTCAAGAAGTATCAAACCCACTATGCCATCACTTCCACTCTCATGTCCCCACTCCCAGTTTCAGCCTCCATCAGCACTTTTGAGTTGTTTGCCACAAATGAAAGATGTCACACTTCCAGCAAAATCTGCAGCTTCCTTAGGAAAAGGTAAAAGGTTCAACTTTAGAGGTATTTTTCTTTTAGACTGGTGGAGGATTACAAGGCCATGTCACTTTAGGTATTGGTAGATGTCCATCTTACCATGTTTACTCATGTATACGTCAGGTCCAGCTGCAAACAACATAGTCACTGATCTACAGCCATATAAAGTGCCACCAGATCTGGGTCTCTGCAGATTGCATCTGTATGCAACTTGTACATGAGTATATATATTAGTTGATCCAGACCTTTTAATCAGCATGCATGCAAGAAGTTCTCAAATCTAATTTTCAGCTTTTTCCTTTTGTGTTACCAGTTACAAGTTTAACGACTAATGCCATTTTTTACAATATTGTTTCAGTGGTTATCTATAACAGTGTGACAAACATCACAAAAATACCAAATCTACCATATATCTTGGGACAGGAAAAATAATTATATTGTTTTCTTATCCCAGAACTTTTGAAAATGATACATTTACTGATACCTCTGTTCCAACTAATGCAGTACCTGAAACTGATATATTTCTATGTGTACAATCTTGCTCAGAATGCCAAAAATTTCTTTATTCTTCTGTCTTTGGCTTGTTTGTTCTCTTCGCTTTTGTGCAAATAAATCCAAAACCACAACCAAGTAATGATCTGCTGGAAGTATGAGCCCTTCTCTCATCTGTGCAAACAACCCAGTAAATGCCTGAAAAAAAAAACTTCTAAGAAGTCATTATAAAGATACAACAAATTGATTTTGTACTCAAATTCAAAAGCGTTCATAGGTCTGAAGGTGTTAATTTGGAAAAAAGTTGTAGACAACTTCCCTTTATCTGTGTATTTAGGCATATGGGCAGCTATTTTGCCTGACTCTCCATTAGCATGGACCCTGCTGGTCACTGTAGTCAGTGCCTTGTAATTGTTGAATTAACACTTTTATTGATGTAAATAGCCTTGTCCAATAGTTAGTGTTCAAGCAATGCAATAATAATGTTTTTGGCTAGTTTTCCCTCTCAACATGATGAAATACAATCACATTTAGACTAAAACAATTGGATATTGCTTTTACAGTATGGCTGTAACTTTGATATAGAATCGTTGTCAGCACATCAAATTTATGTTTAGCTGATCTTGAAGAAGTCTTAGAATTTTTTACTCAGATCTTTTAGCAAAAAACTTTTGACATTCAGTCAACCAGATTAGTGCTTACAAGTCATAATAGAGATAATTAACCAGTCACACTAGCTGACTAAACAAAGCATATTGAAGCTCATCAAAACCACTGAACTGAAATGTCCCAAAACTTACAGTGCATTAAAAATTATTTAATTTGTGCTAAATATGATATTTGATTCCTTTCCTCTCTCTCAGTACCAGTTCACACATATTTTAGAAGAGAATTAAAAACAAACAAAACATAACAGTTGATGGGGAATAATTGTTATGTCAGAAATATTAATTGGTTTGATGAACTGTCATATTGCTTAAATACATAAATGATATGTTGATCATATCTGTAGAGCTGTAGTCTCTAGATAAAGTTAAATTACACTATGTTTTCACATATACATGGACATATGGGATCAGATATTTACTTTTTGGTCAGGTTATAAAGGAATTACGGCTTATGTATTGACGAAGTTAGTCTTTGAAATTTGTCCATCCAGCTGTACATCCATTCATCCATCGGTCTGGCATCAACACAGGATTTGCATTGAATTCATTTTCTCAGATTTATTGTAGAGTCACATGGCTAGGTAAAGTATATAAATGTTTAATGATGAGTCCTACTGCCATTGGTGAAAATGAGGATACTTTGACATATATTTTATGGTTTACAATCCAACCATGCTTCCATGGGTGATTTTCTTGTTATTGACAACCAATTAAATCATTAAAACCAGGCCCACGGTGAGGAAACTGACCACAGCATTTAAGCTGTATAACTCTCTTCAAAAAGAGGATAGAACCATGGCAATTTTGGGGATTTTCTTATTGTTTTCATTTCAGTGTACAAGTCCTAGTGAGACAGCAAATTTAAGACTGAATTTTAATTTTGGAGTTTTGAGTCTGAGCTCAGTAGTTTCAAGTCTACAGTGTCTGCCTTAGTGGACACATCCATTTAATGAACACCTGCATGTAAATGATAGTATTGATAGGTCTTTTCCTATTTTATTAAAGATACTTGTCCATAAAGGACAAATTTTGGCTCCCTTTTGACAGGTTTCACTGCATATATGGCTGAAATTATATGGAAGATAAAACACAGCACAGTGATTATTTTAAATAATTGCTTGAGTTCCTTGGCCTTAGACTTGAGTGAATCTTAACATTAAAACATAATCAAACTTACTTATGTCTTAACGTATTCTTTTTATTACAAACTCGATGAGATGTATTTATTAGTACTTTTCTGTTTAATATTTGAAAAAATGAAATAGTTGTGATTGGTTGTTTCAGTAAGAGATTATGAATACAATTGGTCCAACCATAAAATAGTTGCAAAGAATGATAGAACCATGACAAGTAAAACATGTGCTTAATGCGATGTCACATAGTAAGATTTTACTAACAGTGAGGACAGTGTGTGTAAACAAAGCACCTCATTTGATTGGTTTTAGTATGGTTTAGTTAGGATGGTTTTGGTATGGTTTCATTTGGTTGGTTTTGGTATATTTTAGTTTGATTGGTTTTCGTATGGTTTAGTTTGAATGGTTAGTTTGTTTAGCTGAAGCATTTGTCAAAGAGAGAAAACATTAATAAATTAAATAGCAAATGTAAACTATGAAAATACATACCATACTCCATCAGTTTTAATATTCACAATATTTATATCCATATAGACTCCATTTAGGTTAAATTCCAAAAATGACCATTTCGCATGCTAATTTTCTTTGCATGTACAAAGACCTCTCCATTCCCAACAAATAATTTTTTTTTTTTTTAAAGTGCATGTACTCTTCCTGTACTTAGGTGGCAATTGTTTTTGATCTTTGCTTATACTTTAAATTGCTGAGAGTTCTTTTGGCAAGTTCAAAAGATGTCACTGGTTGAAAAATTCACATGAGTAACCT
Organism: Megalonaias nervosa; assembly: GCA_016617855.1. Classification (NCBI taxonomy): domain Eukaryota; kingdom Metazoa; phylum Mollusca; class Bivalvia; order Unionida; family Unionidae; genus Megalonaias; species Megalonaias nervosa. The sequence continues at coordinate 37,396 of JAECUM010004910.1, forward strand.
GCATTTCCTTTAATTATATTATATACCATATTCATAATACCCTATGGGTAGACTCATTTCCCTATTGAAAGCCTCACTAATCTGATCTGGTCAGCAGAATCTTGACCTCAAACAGGTGTTAGCTTGGAAAAAACCTGACTACAGCTGTAGCATATTTAATTAGCATGTACTCACCACTACAAAGCCATGTGATTCTTGAACACTGGAAGTGGTAACTAAAAGTAAGACGAATTGCTTACCAATTGGTATTAATTGATAATGGAATATAGTATTGCACTTGTACATGAGATCACATTCATCAGGTAAGTGAACAATACAGATTCATCAAGACATTTCTGTCTGTCTGTCTGTCTGTCTGCCTCTCATAATGGGGCATAATTTTTATTTGATCATGAGGTGCAAAAAGAAAAATGTAATGGAATATCTGTCTTTGTCATGGTTATTCATCTCCTAACTTTTCAATTCTGATGCACATATATGTACCGGTAATCAAATTGAAACATTTATTACTAGTGCACGCTGCTTTAGTGCAGTTATATCTGATGTACGTTAATTTTTAATATTGATGGTTGTGTAATTGTTTAAAATCCCTCTCAGTGTGGGGTCATATATTTTTTCATACATAATCTCTTCCCTAAAATGAAATATTTTGTACACAATATTTTTCGTACTTATTGGAGAACTTTTTTTCCATGCAAAAAATTACGTGACATACGATAAAATGATTTGAATTACATAATCCATATATATGTCGATTTGGAGTATAAGACAAAGCTAAGATTTTCTGGTCAGAAAGTATCATCTTACAGGCCGGCAAATTCCGTATATCTCTCTCTGTAATTTGCATACTGGAAATGCAGCCAGTATGTCAACATACATAAAGGGGCACCACCTACCTTCCAAAGATGGAAAGACATTAAAGTTCATATGTGCATCGATATGTATCATATCGCAGGCTGTATATCGTGAATCTTATCAATACATGGCACATGTGTATTGTTTCACCCCTAATTCCAAGTATGAAGAAAATCCATCAGGGGGTTGAGGAAAATGTGTACAAATAAAAACACTTAAACCATAACACAAATTTTCAGTGACTGTGACCTTGACTCCAAGGTCATATGGGTGAGTGAGCATGTCATAGAAAGAATTTTCATAGCTTCACAATAACTCGTATGAAATGTGATGAAATTCCATTAAGTAGTTTAGGAAAATTATTAGCAAATGATGAAACAATATCCAAAACCTCGATGCAAAATTTCTCTGACTGTAATTTTGACACCAAGGTGAGAGGTCAGGTGGGTATGACACAAGAATGAATTGTCTTATCTTCTTAATTATTCATTCCAAGAATACAGAAAATCCATTAAAGAGATTAGAAAATAGAAGCAAATGAAACATTTGAACCAAAACCTTCACAAGCTATTAACACTGATGCTGGTGCCAAAAAAGTGACTGCTGTTTATTGCTTTCCATGAAAGTGGACTTGAAAAAAGAGAGAGACACACACACACACATACACACACACACACACACACACACACACATATATATATGAAGGTACTTTCATAGTATAAGCAGAATGTTTCCATCATTTTAATTGCCTTTGTCTCTTGTCATTCAATAGACCTGAAAAAGGAGGATGACGATTTTGAGAAGAAGATGATTGAGGATGCGGTGTCGGCTTTACCTGATGTCTTTCATGAGGTGTTTCAGATGCATCGTGGACAATGTTTTGAGATTCAGAACATGCAGACATCTCTCAAGGAACTACAGGTACATGTACATTAAAGATATGAGAGACATCTCTCAAGGAACTACAGGTACATGTACATTAAAGATATGAGAGAAAGTGAAAAGACAATATGCTTTTTATAGTTAATTTTCTTCAATATTATGAAGTTTACTAACAAATATTCTTTCAGTACTGACAAAAATGGTATCAAATAATAATGAAAGAGAATGATTGCAGTAATGTATGTAATTTCTTTAGAAATGTTCATGCCATTGGCATTTCTCATTTATATTAGAATTATCACCATATAGTTTTATGCAATTGATGGGTAGGGAAATAGAATAATGACTGGCAAGTTTATCCAGTGTTGTTTTTTATGATCATCTTTTAAGGCAATAATTACTTTTTCTTCTCTTATTTATCTATTATCTATTTTTGGATTTAAAAGAGTAACCTAATGATTAAATGCCTGTTAATATGTTCATCTCAAAGATGGATAGATATTTAATGAAGATCTGGTATGTAGATTGCAACTATCAGTTTGCTTTTTTCAGACCACAATGCATGTTGTGCATACAGATTTATGCAGACTTTTCCATAATATGATAATACTTTAGTGTTTTATTTTACTTAGAGTAATTACAGTCCACTTAGCTGACACAAATTAGCAGTGTTTGCAGCTGAATTTAATTTTTCACATTGAAATCAATGCATAGGAAGAGTTTACCATGGCCTTGATCCTCAAACTAAGTTTATCATGGCCTTGATCCCCAGACTAAGTTTACCATGGCCTTGATCCCCAGACTATTATTATAAATAAATACTGGTAGAAATGGCTGAATAAGTCATGTTTTATAAACTAAAGCAAACTCAGGGTAAAACAGTTAACAGTTAATATTTTCTGATGAATGCTTTTAGTACAGCCATCAGTATATCCACCTCCTCACCCCCACCATAGAGAATTGTAGCTATGAGATTGATGAATTACCTCAAGTGTTTACCCCAACATAAAGTTTCTTAGTAACTTTATTCAAACTCTTAATGTAACAATGGACAGATCAGCCAGTTTAAAGTTATGCTGACAGATTTTCATGAGTACGGTGAATATAAGAAAGATAAGGTATGTTTACACATTAATTCACATAGCCTATCTTTTCCTATTAACAGTGCCTTTCTTACAAACTAATGCTTCATTTGCCTAATCAGTATACTCAATTAACTGCTTTAGAAAGTAAGAAACCACTAATTGTTTAGGTAACACATTGCTGTTGACTGGAAAACAGGTGGTTTTTTAATTTACAACTTTTACTGAGAAAATTTCACAGGGAGGGAAATGGAATTGGACATTGATACCAGGTATCTTTTATATAAAGGTAATTGCTAAAGTAGATGTAACTGTACTACTTACCATATATACTCACTTATAAGTCAAGTCCAACTGCAAATGACATAAACTATGATCAAGTTCTGAGTTGTTTGTTCTGCCAGTTACCCATAACAAACTGCATAGACCCAGATCTGCAGGCACATTATATGACAGCAGATTTGTGTCTTTGCAGTGTACACTTTGACTCAACCTATAGGCAAGTGTATATGGTAAGCATAATTGGTGAAATGTTCAGCCATTACGTTATGCAAGTTTGGTAAGTGATATCAGGCCCACTTATGCCTCTTGTTTTTAATACCATTTTGTTTTCTTTCCTGTAATTTGTCAGAGGAAGGATAAGTACACAATTTGTGTGATTTACTATTGCAAGCCAAGAAAACTTGGTACATCACTAATAGTGACAAGTTCAAAAGAACCATTTTCAGTTGCCATTATAATAGGTTTTATTTTGCTTAAATTTTCTTCCCTTGATTTCATACTGGATCAAATGTACTTGTGTACTTTTGTAAAAGGACAGAGGAAAAGCAGGTAAATTTATGTTGCCATTCATTGTTTTCAAGTTTTTGTTTCTACTTAAAACTGTTTTTTGAGTTATTCATGCTGATTCACATACCTGTTCATTTTTTAAAATCTGTTTCTTTCTTAATTGCAAGTCATTCTTGGTTTCTATTTCTTATTTTACTAAAAAGATTTAAAATTATTGGCTGACAAAATTAAATATGAAATGTTATTACTTTGTGTCGTGAATTATCTCGGTAGAGAATTTTATGGTAGCTAATCTTTACATCTTTCTACGATGTGAGTCATCATTTTGTATAAAAGAAAAAGTGATTTTTGTCAATCCCAACTTTGTGGAAGCTCAACATAATAATCAGTTGTCTGTCTGTGTGTCTGTCTATATGCCTGTACACACCTTAGATTAACCTCAGTGGGGTTTTTTCTTCAATACAATTTAATCCCACCCTCTTTAGATTTGGAATTTAGTTCATGGGTAGGATCAACAGTGCAGATCATGGCCAGCATCCTGTAAAAAAAAAAGCTCAGTTATTTCAATTAATTAAATTTATTATTTTCTTTAAAATATATTTTACGACAGACCTAATATTGGGTCAGTACACGAGCTTTTATCATGATTCTTTTTGAGGACAGTGTTGAAGCCTTATGATCTTGGCCATCCTTACCTGCTTGCACTAGAACATGGGTGTATCATGTTACAAAATTCATACAATACTGCATTTAGATAACCAGGGGATGTAATTAACTTAAGGTTGATTCACAGATACATGTAGTCTTGAATTTGTATAGGTCATTGAAGTACTTAAGCTAGTGCATGAGGCAGTATGATAGGGGATTCATTGACTACTGTATTTTGTCATGAATTGGAAAATAATTTGGCGCAAGAATTTCTAAAGCTATACATTTATTAAATCATTTATACATTATTTTTATGTATAGTACTCCCTCGTTAAAATGCAGTCGATTTTAGTAATAGTATAATGCCTTGTAATGAAGTACAATTGATGCATATAAATTTTACTACTACAAAATGATATGGAATCCATTGCTACATTAAGGCTAATTTCCATTTAGAAAGGAGACTGTAAAATTAATTTGTAAAATAAAAATCAGTTATCAAGCTACCACTTTCAGTATGATTTCTTGCAGAATAAAGTGGCATCTTCATGTTATGTATGCTGTGTAGTCTGTAAACTCCATATTTTTGGTTGGGGATTTGTCTAACCTTAAATTCTTTGATCGGTCTCAGAGACAGACCTGTCTTTCACACTTATAAATGTAAGGAGATCTTGGAGAAGCATGTATGCCTGTTCGTGAAACATGTTGGTTAACAGGTCCTCATTATAAATTAAGTCCTTACAAAATACCGTAATGCTGTTCATAAAAGCCATGAAAGTCAGGACTGCCTTATAGGTTAGGTAACCCTGTATTGCGCTATTTTTATACATATGGTAAAACTTGTAAATATGTGAACAAAAATATATATTATTCAGAATGGTTAATTTGATTTTTTTAAAATCCTACCATAGAAAATCAACATATTTGTATATGCCACCATCACCACCACATGAATTAAATAAATATAAAAAGAAATAAATAAATAAATGCTGAAATGAAAATCAGTGGGGATACATTAAACCAGGTACAGAGTATATCCATATGTGTTGTAGAAACCTTTAAAAGTGACATAGATTGCCACCAGTTTGTAACAAAGTGTTAGTCATACAAAAGCAAGAGATAGAGAAGTTTGAAACTGAACTTGACATAACTGAATATCATGATCTAGAAGTTATTATGATGGGGAATTTCAGCAGAGACTACTCAGGTTGTATGGATGTAAGATGACTAAGCATGATTGATCTTATGGGTTATTTCAGCTTGTGACCTCACCATTAAGAGTCACCCAGACATCAGCTGCACTAATTAATAATATTTATAGTAATCAGTCAGAGAATATCATTCAAGTACAGGTGCCTTGTGTCTCATAAGTGACCATTATCCAATTTCTGTTACATGCAAATTAAATTATAAGGATATATGTGATACAAAGCATAAGGTTATCTCCTATAGATGCTTTAAAAAATTCAATATTGAAAACTTTTTATCAGATTTATGAAATCCCCACTTCTTTTATATAGGAAATGTGGAGGATGCCACTGAAAACTGATAACACTCTTATAAAATATGCATGCGTTAGAACTACATACGCCTTTTAAATAAAAAGAGTGGAATACCCTCAGAAATCTAAATGGCCCATGACAGATGTAAATGAAGTCAGACAGAATAGAGACTATCTTCATTAAGTCATGGATTGGCATAACTGTAAATTTGGCATAACAGATGTACCTCGGTGGTTCAGTCTGCTGAAATAATTTTTTACAAAACATCAGTTGAAAATACAGAAAGTCCAAATGAAATGTGGAAAATTCTGTAGGATTTTACTCTAGATAGAAACTGTAAAATCCCAAATCAGTTAATAATTGATGGGACAATAATTAATGCTATGCGTGATATTGTTAAAAGATTCAATGAGAAAATCAATAATGTAACAAATGTAACTGTCAATTTATCAAATACTAATGGAAGAAATATAAATTACAAGATTTACCAAGTCAAAATTCCTGAAAATCAACAATTCACTATTCAATTTATGTAATGCATAGGTGTAGGAAGTGAACTAAAAAAGTTTAATTTAGTGAAGTCATCTGGTGTGGATCAGATAGATATGTTTATGTTAATAAATGGGCTGTCTGTTGCTGTTCCATTTCTTGCCTACATAATCAAAGCATTACATAGGGACTCTTTCCTCTCAGCACAGGAAGACAAGGTTATGCCTCTTTATAAAATGGGTTCAGAATCAAATTTAGATATTTATAGACAAATATCTGTTTGAGAACCACACCCAAACTGTTTAAAAGACTTGTTTTCAGACATCTCTTTGGTTACCCTTCAAAGTACTATTTAATTCACCCATTCTAGTCTGGATTTAGACAGAATCACTCCTGTCAGTCTGTGCTAACAGACTTCATTGATGAATGGTAGCTTGCTATGGAGAGTTGGTTAGAACTATATACCTTCATTTTAAGACTCTTTTTGACTTGGTTGACCATGATATACTTGCATGGGAACTTGAAAAGTTCAAATTTTCTCACTTATCACTCATGGTTCAAATCATAGTCCTCTGACAGAAGCTGCACATACATGCCAACCATTACACTTTTGGCATAATCATTAAAATTTTTTTAAGTTTGACATTTAGCAGGCTCTCGCTAGTTTTCTGGTCCAGATTTCCCATTAAATCACTTTGTAATTATCAAGAAATGGAGATCATCCTGTCTGTATTATAAGTAGAATGTGGGAGTGACAAAACAACCACACTCAGCCTGCAAAGAAGTTAAAACTTCAGTTTTCCTGTGGCTTGTATTTTAAGGCTGCTGAGTGCTGACTGCTATCCAATACTCATAAGCTAAGTTCACCCCAAGGTGGAAGTTCCTGACTTGGACATGTATTCCTGAGCCTCCCATTTTGTAACCAAAGTTTTGGTTATCATGAAATATTCCTTAAAAAACACCATGAGCAATGCAGTAGTAATTAATAAAACAAACAAATCAAAACCATTTCTCAAGTGTTTCTGCCGAAATCATTTTTGGGTTGATCTCTCCTTTTGTATCTCCACCAAAGGTCAACCAATTTTTATTCAGAGATTAAAAGGCCATTATGGACACCTTTAATTCTTTTATAGCTCCATACTGCATTTGGCCGTAAATTCTCCACATTATAACAGAAAGGTAATCAATTAACGGCTTCTTATATTTACATATTAGCCAAGTGCTTAATCAGATTACTCAGCCATGCATCAGGTCATTGTGAAATAGCATTTTCTGCCGCCAGTTACCACTGGTTTCTGTACGGTGAGGATAGAATGCATAAAAAATACAAGTTTTGTTATTTTATTTTTTTAAAAATATTTTTTTAAAGCAGTAAATTTCAGTTATAGAACAGTATGTGTGGTAGATGAATTTTGGAATCACATTTATGTTTATGGCATGAATTCACCAAACCATTAGATCAGAAACAAATCTAAATGTGTTAAAAACCAAATTGTATGGATCATTATTTTGAAAGGCAGTTGTCTTTGTAAATAATGAAATACATGCACACCATTTTGCTCCCTTTAATGTGTATCGTATATACTCTGTGCTTTTATACTTAATGTATCCTGTGGGCTTCAGGGGAGAATATTATGTCATAACTTACTGAGATACCCTCATAAAATAAAGTGTTGATTATTATTATTATTAAACATGTATTGCTGTTAAACATAAATTTGAAACACTGTATGGAAAGTCATTGAAAACATTCGTCTTTTGCCAGTTGTACTTCAAAAGTACTATCTCTCTCTCTCTCTCTCTCTCTCTCTCTCTCCATATGCACATACACCTCTCCCTCAGTAACTGGCACTTGATGGAGTCCAAAACTAGACTGAAGTATAAGCAAGGAGTCAGGACACACGTTACCAAGGGACATCTGAAAATTTAAGAAGCAGATTCCCTTATGAATGGGCATCAACAATTAGTAAAAGGGTGGGGGGGGGCTGATAAATGGTTTAATGCTTATTTTGTAATCTCATTAGGAATAATTGTCAATAAAATGCTTTTTGTAATGTAGATATTTGATTTCCCACATAAATTACCTTTATTTTCAAGATAAGCAACCATTGAAAGATGGTTGAAAACATTACTCCATGATCTTTGAAAGATGGTTGAAAACATTACTCCATGATATTTGAAAGCTGGTTGAAAACATTACTCCATGATATTTCAGCACATTTTTGAAAACAGTGTATTACATCACTGCTTTTTGCACATGAATGTGGATATAATTTAAATGTTAAATATAATGTTGCTTTACAACAAAAAAGATTTTTTTTTTTTCTCAAACACTTGGGTCCTTTAATTCATGAAACAACAACTGTCAACATAAAACCTCAGTATTGTTCCATTGCTAAAATATTGATGCCACAATTTCATTACGAGTAACAATAAAATTTCTGCTCATTCAGGAATTTTAAGTTCACTACAAACTTTGGAATTCGCTTCTCCACAATAAACCACAGCTGTGAAACGAAGTTTTTTTGCACCGAGTACTGCTTTTGCTTGCTAACGTTGCTATCGTTGATCACATTTTGTGAATTACTAGGATAAACCACTGATTAATGTTAGATATTTTGATTATGTGCCAAGATAATAACATGTATAACTGTGTGCAATTGCTCAGTTGAAAATGAGTTGTCCTGACACATTGTCTTGATTGTTACGAATAGGAATTGCATACGTTTTAACTTATTTATTATTACGTATTATTACATGTATTATTATGATTACTGTATGACCCCGCTATAACACAGTAGTTGGGAGCCATAGAACCCAACTGAGTTATAGACCGAACTGTGTAATAAGCAACCAGGTCAGTTAGCTAAAGAAAATAATGCATGTTCCCAAAACATTTGCAGGGTCAGGATGGGTGGGAGTAATAAATGCCGATACAAAAATACGTGCTTCATTGACACAGTTACCATCTTAAATCGATGCATATTAACTGAGAAATACACCTGTAGTGAAAACAGAGAAGGCATATATAATATTTTATTTTATTCAAAGAACCACGCATTGGTACATATACATGTATACTGTTTATATATACATGTCTAATGTGTAGCATGAATAGAGTATCAACACTGTGTACTCATTCGTGAATCTCATTACATACATTGAATCCACAATACAAGTAATTCCATCGAAAATCTGTACACACAGATTTAAAATATTCAATAATTTTGTAACATATCATTATGTGTCTGAATTCAATGGAAAAATTAGCACAATCACGTAATGACTGATGAAGCACATTTACTTTTCAATACGTTCCAAGGTCAGTAAAATTTAATTTTACATTTTAAGCCATGCTGGTAGCGTTTGTAAAAATAAACATTTTTCTTGCCAAATGGAAACTTTCACAGCACAGTAAAAGTGTTCAGTCACATTGGAAGATGAAACAATCCATCAGATTCCATTGCTTTTATTTAAGTTTGGTACTGACTTCCTTTGAAGAAAGGTTCTTTGTTTTTATTGAAGATTGGAGTCAGCTTTCTTTGATGAAGGGTGCATGTGTTATTGAAGTCACTGAGAAAGGACAGATTTGGAGAACCAAACAAATGACAGTTTCTTATTGTTGCAGCAACATCAAATAATTGTATAGCATGATTGAGACGGTTTTTTTTTTTTTATTTGCTTAGTACATATTCATAACAATTGGTGCTTCAAAGGTAATCTGTTTGCTTTGAATTTTCAGCAAACCATTTTATCTGGGTGCATTAAAAAATAAGGAATTGGCCATTGTTTGGTCGATTATAGCAGTTACTATTCCTCCCTGCCTTCAAAGGTTGGTCAGTTGTAGCTAGTCACGGTAGCATGACCATTCAATAGACCAACAAGTAGATCTGTTTTTGGTCTTTTTTTTGTGCGACATGATTCTGCCTTCCAGGTATGTGTGTGAAATTTAAGCAAGGGTCAACAGATAATAGAGCCACAGGTGTTCTGATCTGACAGGGATTACAGCAGAAAATGTAAGTGTTCTGAAAAATTTAATTCTGAGTGAAAAGAAGAGGAATTTTACTTACCATCCACATACAAAGGACAGTCTATGTAAATATATTAATTAGTAGCGAGTGGGTGATAATCCGACAAAAGATCCATTTTGAGATATTGCAAGGTCTGGTTGATCTCTGCTACCCAAAATGTCAAATTAAAAAAAAATGCAGATATCTCACAGCATACAGTACTCATGGTAGATGTCAGCATAAGAAGATTATGATATAACAATGCACTTTTAAGATAGCTTGTCAATATGGGCAACAAATTTATTTGTTTATGTAACAGTATATAGATTTCATGATCATCTTGTATTATTCATATGCGATCTTTTCCCCTAAATGATAATAAACTTTTTACATTTCTTTTTTTGTTCTTTTAATAATTGTTTTTTCATGTACGAGAAAAATACATGTATATGAAATTTCAGGAGCCTCGCCACAACCGTGTTATATACGAATTCATGTTATAACAGAGTGTGCTTTAGTGGGGTCACACTGTATTATTATTATTCCATCCTCTTTATTTGATTTTATACAAAAGACATGTATGCAATTAATGTGATAGTACAAAAGCAAGTCTTACTTTAATTGATTTTAATGATACAACAAACCCTTTCACCAATCAGAGGTCAAAACACAGCAATCAGTTAGGTTCTGAAATGCTCAAGGACAATATAGCTATAATGTTAGATTGACACTTTTAACATTTTAACATGAAACAAAAATTTCACTAGATAAAACTTATTTAAGTGGTATAATCATATCTTAAAATGCTACCACACCAGTAGGAATTACTGATATTTTCATTGATCAAAATATTGTCAAATATCTTTATTTGTTGTGTACCAAGAACTTTTGTTTGCATAGAAAACTTAAAAAATATATGACTTTTTTAAAAGTTGTATATTTCATGATGTTGAATCAGATTTCCTGGCACTAACTGCCATTTTTGACAGTAAAACAGGCAATATATCAAAGTTTCATTTACTAGTTTTGATCATGATTTCTTCATGTCCAACAAATTGTGGCCAATTCTGTTGGTATTTTTAAGAGGAAAGTTGGGATCCATGCCTGACCCTGGCATTACAAGTGGGTTCAAAAGTTATCCAGGTGTGAATTATCAAGGGAGAGGTGCACATTTGTGCTCAAAGGGAGAGAACTCAGTTCATTACCACAGAGATTTTCGAATTGCAGCATGTGACAGTGTTGCCAGATGTCCAAGAGGTCTATTTATATTAGCTGATCATAGACCAAGATAGCATTTAAACCAAGTGTAATTATCAAGTGACAGCTGTTGTATCAAATTATTTTAGGTAAAACACAATAAAGTTTGAGCGTGTCATTTAAACCCACTTAAATCTACATACATGAAATAGATACTCCACTTTTGCAGGTAGAATCATTAAAATAAACTCAATACATGACTTCCTTAAAATTTTTCTTTTTGTTATAAATCAGTAATACATTGAAAAATACTATGATCTGTATCTTCAAATGTTTGCACGTCCGTCAAAATGGAAACGGTTTTTAAGAAATGTTTGACATTGACAAGTGTCATTTACATGTTATTTTTTTTAAAAGAATATCTCTATAAAACTGTGAGATATATTGATTCTTCAGATAATTCCAGAACACCTGATTTTCAAAATAAATGCATGTTAAGTATCCATAGGTAGTTTCAGGGCTTCATGTACAGGATCTACAGGGACACTGTGATTCGAGAAACAACTCTTGGCACAGACCCAGATCCTGATGGTGTGAAGTTCAGCAGCAAACATTCTTTATCTGTCATCAAAGATGGTATAACAGTCAGCCATATCCCTACAAAATTTCCATTTTTGCAACACCGGGTGAATACACCCTTGTGATGTGTAGCAATCATTTGTTTTTTTTCATGATGTCTTTCACTGTCTCTGTCTCACTCTTATCCACCACACACAAGCATGCATGCACAAACACAAGCACACTAATACTGAAATATTTCAATAATCTTTAAGATCAATCAATTAAAGACATATTTACTCTCTCTCTCTCTCTCTCTCTCTCTCTCTCTCTCTCTCTCTCTCTCTCTCTCTCTCTCTCTCTCAGATTTGTAACTAGGCTCACATGAGCTAGAATTTTGTAATTTTCATCAATCCAGATTTCTGGATTAATGGGTAAACTTGGTTTAAAATTGTTACAAGAACCAAAGGAATTTTAAGAGGTGCTTCCATCATCAAAGCATTTTTTTGAGACACATAAGATTGTTACACAAAATAATATTTAATGGTGAAAAAAGTGAAAGGTATAGATAGATTAGTGTCTAGAAAATAAACGTTAATTTCTGAAAAGCTCCAGTTGGGCAATCTCATACATTATGATCTTTTTGTGGTGTGTGCCTTTGTCAGGAAGGTCACAACTCTTAACACTGTATTGATTGGAAAATTTAAGGAAACAAAACATTATTAAGCAGTGTTTTATTAATTTCTTCTAAAACTTAAGGTACTGGAAATATGAAAAACAGATACAATGTCGCAAAATACTTTTGCTTTCAGGCAGAAACAAATATCTGTATTTATCACATTTGTTTAAAAAAACTTTAATTGTTATTTTACCAAGAAACAGAAATTCAAATTAATATGGGTAAATTAAACACACACACATAGACACACAGACACACAGATATATCTATATATGTGTGTGTGTGTGTGTGTGTTTAATATATATATATATATATCCCCAACATTTACCTGTGTTTTAATTTTTTTGTTCACATTATTAATGAAATTGGATCCATGACCATAACTGGCTTTTGAGAAGGATCATATTTTTCTGATTGATGTTATATTGAGGGAATACTGTCAAGCTGTTATATTGAGGGAATACTGTATAATTGCTGAACAGTTGCTGAAGTTTACATGAATTTATGAAATAAAAGTAAACTTTTCTCAGTATTTGGTTATCCAGTGTATAGTATAATTACTGGAAATACATGTAAATGATTGTTCATAATGATAAATTACTCATTTCTTTTGAAAGAGGATTTATTAGAATCACAAGTACAGTTCCAATTAACAATAAAAATTAACAATATTTGAAAAGTAAAAGGATTTGTAAAAAAAAATTATATATATTGCTCAAAAGAATTTGTAATGTGTACATATCTGAAATCAGCAACATGAGCCAGGCTGTTATATTGGTCCCACATGGGCCTCTAGTTTTCATAATTCATTTTACATAAGATAACCTTTTTGTTGCAGAGGCAGAGAAGAATGCAGTGCTAGCACAAGAATTATCAACTGTTAAAAATAAAATCTACCTTGCTGAGGAGAAGTCTAGGAAAACAGAGAAGACCTGCAAACAGCACCTTGCAGGTCATATTTTAGATGTGGTTCATTTGAAAAAGACACGCTAGAATTGCATTAACTAATTTTAACACCACATCTTAAAGGAGGAAAGTGCATTAAATTTTTGTGAATACTACCAATTACTTTACCATAATGAACAGGGGAATGAAGTCAAAAGAAGAGAACTGGTAGAGAAGCAAAGTAGTTGTCTCCCCTAGGCTTTACAATTCAAAATCAGTCTTTTATGTAGTCAGATGAATCGGTGAAGCCAAGTTAAAGTACAAAAGTATCAAAGACAATATGATTCTGCAAAAATGTGCCAGTTACAAGTCTTGTTGCAAGCTTGGAAAGTATTTCATGCAGAAAATTTACAACAGAAGGAAGCATATTTAAATTATTAAATTTAATAAGATTCAGATGGAAAATTTGAATGTTTAACTTTTGACAGTGTTGACATTTTTAATATTTCTTTAGCTTCAAAATTATGACAGATGTATCATATCATATTAATTGTTTGCCCTTTTTTTTAAAGCAATAAAATTATATTAAAAGCATGAAAAGTACAATTAATCTTGATTTCAATAAATATCAGCTGTACACATTCAGACAGGTGTATGATTATACTAAGCACTCTAAGCTTGAGGTAGTCGGCAGTGCTTAAGTTGGAGGACACTGGAAAATATTGAAGGGAACCATCCAGTTTAACAGTAACTAATTTTTTTGATGGTCTAGAACCATGCAAGTGTATTCATTCTGTTCTTTTCTTTTAGAAAAAAGGTGCAAAAGCAGATATGTTATTAACGTCTTATCCAAGCTTTGACCTGTAAATCACTTACATCTCACTGACTTCTTTTTTGCAAATATACTTTCCCAAAAAATACCCATGAATAGATGCTTTTGTAAAATCAGAGGGTTTTTGGACTATATGTTTTATTCATAAATCTACTCGAATTAATAACTGTAAGAGTTGAATTTGTAATGTAGACACCTCATTAATAAACATGAAAATATGACAATTCATTCTGGAAATGTGCTGTGAACTGCCTTTAATAAACCAAAATTCATCAGTGATCAATCTGTAAAGACTGAATTGGCTGCTTTTATGCGAACAGTTAAAGTTGGCACTTAGTTCCCATTTTGTCGCATGACGTAGCCAGTGATATGTTTATGGTATCTAAAAGTTGGCATTATATTATTACAAAGTGAAATAAGTTATGCTGCTTCTCTTTAATTCAGATATACAGATTCTGGTGAGCGAGCGTGCTAACCTGCAGTATGAGTTGGAAACAAAAGCTGCTGAGCATGAGGCTGACCTGAGGTAAAAGAAATAGATGGCCTTTCCCTTTCCTACAGCAACTTGGTACATAGTCATAAATAAGCCATACTTCCTTAAGATCTTAATTTAAGATTGCAACCTTGGGCTCTTGAATCTCATTGTTTCATCCTGTAATAATTGTCTCCCCCTCCAAAGCAAACAAGGTATACCATATTGACCAATTTATAACATGCACACAACTATGAATAGGATAGACCCAGACCTTAACATCACATCATGTAAATGCAGGTCAGGGTTAGGCTGTTCAACATTCTTTTTAGTTCATCTAAACAGTATAATTGAACTTTCACAGTTCATTCCATTAATGGTAATGGTATTGCTTAGTTCGATCCTATGCAATTATGGGAGCTTTGTTTAAAACAAAATAGAACTTTCCTGTAACACATTAATCACTATTAATCACTATGATTGATTTTTTTTTCCCTGAAATATGTGTGTATAGGGATTAACAACATATCAGTACAATACTGCCTGTATGGAGTCAATTAAAATTTAAGTTCTAAAAGTGCAAAGGTAAGAAATGGGAGTCCCACCAAAGAAGACAAGTGCACTCCTGAAAATCATAGGAAGATTCACAGACTTACAAAAGAATACATATATTTAACACATTCACATAAACTTTTAAATAACTAAAACATGATGTGGTTTTTGTTTGTTTTTAATCTGAAATTTTTCTGAAAGTTGGATTTAGCCCAAAATTGTTTCACAACATTCCATTTGGCAGCCACACTGATTTGTGTAACACGTGGCAAAGGATCATAAATGTAACTATTTTTATAATATTCACCATTACTTTGTAACAGATACAATTTTTTTTTCAAAAAAGATATTTTTTTCAAATTATTGTGTTATTATTAATGAAAAATAACTGTTAATATTATTAAAGTTGTGGAAGATTCCTCTGGAATTTCTGTACATTCCTTACTGACAGTAACTACCAAGGAACCAGTACAATGAAAAAGTAATATGGTACATACCACTGGATAAAAATGTGGTAAACTGGTATACTGGTATTACTGTACACCTGTGGGTGGGTATGTAAATGATTAGTGAGAGTATGTGTGCTCACCAGCTGATTTCCTTGCATCCATAATAGTAATTCCATCGAAATTGTGTATGAAGAAGCCAAATTTCTGTAATTATTTCCTGCTAGATTCCATTTGAATCCAGATACATCATTTCTTTATAATATACTCACACTAACTTATAAAACACTGCATTTCCTGAAACATTCATATTTTCTCTTGTATCATGACTAAACACAGTGTCCTTTAAAAAAAAAATGTCTGCTCAGCATTGTAAGGGTTATTCATATTTTTATTAGAAATTATGTCCATCAGAGAGTCACTGTCTTATCCACTTAATATCTCCAGAATCATTTGAGATATCTTTATGAAACTTGGTATTTATTTTTAATATGTTTCATAAAGAGATATTGAAATGTATCAGTGGAATAAAATTGATAGTGATTCCACATTTATCATCACAGTGTCAATGTCACTTTTGAATCTAATTTCTTTTCTCATTTAGGAAATATATCTGTCCTGGTATATGTTATTCACACTTGTATTTCCATATTTAGGCCTATTTCATTTTTCCGGTGGCCTGAGTGGTTAGAGCATCTGCCTGAGATGCATGAGGTCATGGCTTTGAGCCCTGGCTGAGTCATATAAAAGTCTTATAAAAAATGGTATAGCAGCTGCCTCGCTTGGCACTCGGCATTACTGACGTTAGTGTTAGGACTGGTTGGCCTGGTGTCAGGATAATGTGACTGGGTGGGACATTATACTACATATATGTGGCATAATGCCCCATTGCTAGACATCACTAAAAACTGCCACACTGCAGACATCATAGCAATATGATTGAAAAGTTATAAAGCTACATTCAAAGTCAAATCACTCAGACTCACATTTTTTCTTCTGCTCCTCTCTTTCTCACTCTCGTATCAGGATGAACAGATCTTAAAATATGTCCAAACTAAGTAAACATTTATGTAATAAATGGGGGAGTGATATTAAAAAAAATGCTTAAAAATTGACTCATCATCTGCATACAGATCATGGTTAGGCTGTTCAGCCGTTTATTGTTGGTGACACACACTGGCCTCGTAAAGAGGCATCTTTAGGGGAAGATAAGTTTCAGTATTTTTCCAAGTGTTGTATAGGAAATTGAAATGGATTCATTTTCAAATCACTTAAAAATGAGTATATAATAAATAAGTTACAACATTTGCATGGAAAAATGTGAAAAAGTTTTTATCCAAGTGATGTTGTACTCCTAACATGCAGTATTGCTCCGAAAAACTAATTCATACAACATAAAACATTGTCTACAGACTTACAACAGGAATACAAGAAATGAGGATGACTCCAAAATTTGAATGGAACTGATTGCTTAGTTCTCTCCTTTATGCACTTTCTATTACAACTATATTTCACAATATACCCCACTTGACGAATCTAACTACTCAATTTATCTTGATCTTGTCTATTTATGTGACCTAGCCCAAACAATGGGAAGTTACAGAATTCTTTTAGAACTGCCCAAGCCCCATCAGTCGATGAGAAATTGACCCAAAGACATCATTAAATCTTATTAAGATTATTATTAGTAATTGTCAACACATATGTAAACATCTATTTATGGATTGTATGTTATTTTATGCTCTTAACAAACTCAGGTCATGTAGGCAAAATCTAAAGATATTCTGTACAATTTACAGCCATGAATAAAAACTACAAAAATTAGATAAAAATCATGTACCAAGAGTTACAAAAAATATAGATTTACATAACGCTATACAAACCAAAAGCAAATCAAGTTTTGTTGCTAAAAGTGTGAAATGTTTATGCTTATAATTTTGGGGATTTTTTTTACAGTTATAATAACGTAACATACAGACTTGTTTATTTTGACCTGACAGGAGGTTTGCGAGAAGCAGAGAGAAAGTTCAGAGTCACAAGGAAAAAGTAAAGGAATTTGAGGAATCTACCTCGTTCATTCATGAGCAGATAAAAGCTACTGAGTCCAAGCTGCATGAACTGAAACAGCAATGTAAGAAAAGTGGAACCATTATAATTGCCTCTGAGTTTTCCGAACTCATGGGATGTCAGGAGGAATTTTTTTTAGTCTGTTGAAGTCTTATCTTGGAAACATAAGCAAGACAAAAATATCACTTGTCCAACAATCATGTTGTTGTTGTTCATCTCAGTATTTTGACCATAATGGGCAGTAGTTCGGCCTGTATATGCCATCACCCTTTTGTTGTTCTTGTTACTACCATATGTTAAGTTTTTGCATTTAGCTCCATTTTCTTGAAACTGTTGCACAGCCATAACAATTTATGGGTGCATTCACTTTGACAAATACTACATGCTGTTAGAAAAATTGGTCATAATAACCTAATTTTATGCTTTAGAGATGGCATAAAGGTTTTGCTTTCATTTCTGTTCTGACATTTGCGTGTACAGTTATCAAATTTAATCTGGTCATATAATTTGAGGACACACTGATCTTTTTTGCTCTTGTGACCTTTTTTAATCATTCAGTGGCAGAGCAGATGAGACATAGCGGTCAGTGGAACTTTGTATTAATTGACTTGGAGCATTGTGACCAATTTGGCATGTTTGGTTTGTAGACTACAGAGGTTATGGTACCTTGAGTTGTTGATTTGGATTCTTATTGTATGTTCTGTTGTTAGCCACCAAGTACACCACTCCCTCAATAACTTGCGCCCTGATAACTCGCGAACCCGCTTATAATGCAGGGTCAGGCGTGGATCCCAATTTTTAAACCAGAAAATACCCAAAAAAACTGATCCCTATTGGTTGAACTTGAAGAAAGTCGTGATCGAAATTGGTAACGGAAACTTGATATACCGCTCGTTTTATATTCGAAAACAGTCGATAGGACCTGGAAATTTAATCAACATTATGAAATAACGACTTTTAATAAGAAGTCATATAATTTGTTACATTTTCTTTTCAAACGACATTCTTAGTAAACCACAATTAACAATATTCAAGGACATTTCGATCAATGAAAATGTCACTTATGCCAAGTGGAGGCAGTACTTTAATAAATAAATACCAATTAAATAAATTTTTTTATTAGTTGAAATTTGTGTTCAAGTTCTATCTTTTAGTTTCTTTTAAGTGTAATCATCATAAATGCAATGTGTCCTCTTGTAATTAAACGTAAAATGTGTCAATCTACTGTAACAGCTATGTCCGCGAGCGTTTCGCTGAGAACCTATTTAAGTGCCCACCGTGTTTTGATATCGGACTAGCGGAAGCATCTGTTGTATTGTTGCACTAAATAAAAAGAGGGCCTCCTTTTCTATTATCATGGTAATTACGTCTTCTGAATCAAATAAAGCAGGTGGAATTGAAGAAAAAAAAAGGTCAAAAGGCATACAAATCCTACATGCTTAAGAACCAGCGGCACCGGTCGTATGTCTGGTAACTCATTTCAGTTTTTCAATCGAACACTGTGATATATTTTATTGTGTACATATCTAATTAAACTACCTTAGAAATTACCTACTAAATCATAAACGTGATTAAAGATAGCAAGGCAGCCAAGCGAAATGAGTACTTTGTAAAATAATGAGCTTTGTTTCACAGATACGGACCGTTGTGGGAAAAACGAGTTTCAGAGAATTCTTTAATTCGCACGTAGAGATATCCTCAAGCATGATAAGAAGTTTCACTATTACTTTTGCAATGAAATCACGGCATGAATATTTTACTAACTGAAAAATACAAAAATTTAGTTTCGACGTAGACAATTGTCTGATGAAATAAATGTTACGTGTTTTTGATAAAATGGAATCTTGTTTGGTAGAGTATCAACAGTTAGTCTGGTTCGCTGCTTCGTAGACTCCTAGTTTCGTGAAATACTATTACACAACCTTCTGGGAACCAGACTAATCAACAAAACAAAAAGCCGTGACGTAATACACAAATGTTTTCGCATACTGTGTTTGGTTGTTGAAACCAGTTGCAATCATGTTATTGATCTTTCAGATGTTGGACATTGTGAAATTAAATGTGATATATAGATAATAACAAACAACTTCATCAGAAAAAGCACTTTATTGACAATTTTTCTCGACTCGATTATAAAACGAGGATTCAGCCATTAAACAGCCCAGTTCCCTTTCCCCCCAAACCTAACCACGCGGTTTTCTGGATGTCTAGCGGGTTTTTTGGAGGTCCCTCGGTAACTCGCACCCTCGCTTATAGTGCGGTCTGTGTTTTTGGACCCCGATGTGCGCGAGTTATTGAGGGAGAGGTGTATTGAGTTTTCTTTGGTATGTACTGTATTTAGCCACCTGGTTCTGGGAATTCCAGCTTTATTTACTGTATTTAACTACCTGGTACTGGGAATTCCCATTGTGTGTACTGGATTTAGCCACCAAGTACTGGGAATTCTGACTGTATGTGTACTGTATTTAGCCACCAAGTACTTGGAATTTCACCTGTATGTACAGTATTTATCCACCTGATACTGGGAATTCCTACTGTATGAACTGTAGTAGTCACCTGGTACTGGAACTCCTACTGTATTAGCACATAGCCACCTAGTACTGGCAATTCCTACTGATGTACAGTACAGTGTGACCCCGCTATAACACAGTAGTTGGGAGCCATAGAACCTGACCGTGTTATAGACCGAACCATGTTATAAGCAACCAGGTCAGCTGAAGAAAATGATGCATGTACCCAAAAATATGTGCAGGGAGGGGTAGGTAATAAATGCGGGCGCAAAATACGTGCATCATTGGCACAGTTATCATCTTAAATTGATGCATATTAAATGAGAAATACACCTGTAGTGAAAACAGAGAAGGCATATATAATATTTTACTTTATTCAGAGAACCACGCATTGGTACATACGTGTATACTGTTTATATATACATGTCTAATGTATAGCAATAAATAAAGTATCAATACCTTGTACTCACCCGTGAATCATGTCACATACATTGAATCCACAATACAAGTAAAATTCCATCGAAAATATGTACACACAGATTGAAAATATTCAGTAATTTTGTTACAGGTCATATAGGTCTGAATTCATTGGAAAAAAATAGCACAATCACGTAACGAATGGTGAAGCACGTTTACTTTTCAGTACGTCCCAAGTCGGTAAAAGTTTGCGTCTTAAGCGCCGTCGGTAGAATTCGTAAGCATAAACTTTTTTCCTGTGAAAAGGAAACTTTCACAGCACAGTAAAAGTGTTCCAGTCACATTGGAAAATGAAACAGTCCATCAGATTCCATTGCTTTTATTTAAGTTTGGTACTGATTCTTTGTTTTTTATTGAAGATTGTAGTCGGCTTTCTTTGATGAAGGGTACATGCGTTTTTGAAGTCACCGCTAAAGGACAGCTTCGGAGAACCAAACAGATGCCTATTTCTTATTGTGACAGCATCATCAAAGAGTTGTATTGCATGATTGAGACTAATTTATTTCCCATTTGCTTAGTACGTTTTCATTACAATCAGTGCTTCAAAGGTAATGTTTTCTTTGAAATTTCAGCTACTACTTTATCTGGGTACATTTTTTAAAAATGAATTGGCCGTGTATGATCAATTGTAGTTACTGTTTCTCCCTGCCTACTGAATAGACAAGTGAGAGCTTGCTTTTTTTTTATTTGACATTTGTGGTAGTGGTGTGATGCTGCCAACCACGCATGCGTCAGAAATTTAAAGAAAGGGTAAATCGACTATACAAACGCAGGTGTTCTGGTCTGATGACAGGGATTACTACAGAAAATGTGAATGTTCTGAAGGATTTAATTCTGATTTAAAAGAAGAGGAATTTTGCTAATCATCCACATACAAATGTCAGTCTATGTAAATATATTAGTTACTAGCGAGCGGCTGAAAATCCGATGAAAGATACATTATGAGATAATGCCTCGTCCGGTTGATCTCCACCACCAGAAATGTAAATTTGAAAAAAAAGCGGATATCTCAAAACATACAGTACTCATGCTAGATGTCAACATAAGCGGATTATGATATAACAGTGCACTGTTAAGATGATTTGTCAATATGGACAAAGAATTTGTTTATGTAACAATAGATAAATTTCAGTGCATTTTATATCGACTTTGCAGCTTCCTTTCATGGGCCTCTGAATTTCTCCACTCCAAACTGATGGTTGTATATGCAGGTTTAAACAGCTAACAATGTTGGCACTAAAAAAAATTACCAGATGGTGTATTTTGCCACCAAGAAGGGAAACAAAAATCGCAATTTGCGACATTAGCGAAGCCCAGCACGATTCCTGAATAAACTTTTTACACGTCATTTTTCGTACTTTTAAGAAGAAAACATTATTTTCTAGTGTATGAGAAAAATGCATATAAAATTTCAGGAGCCACTCCACGATCATCTTGTATTATTCATAAGCGATCTCTTCCCTAAAATGGTAATACTTTTTTGTTTTTTTCATACTTTTAAGAAAGATTTTTTTTTTCGTGTACGAGAAAAATACATGTATATGAAATTTCAGGAGCCACACCACGACTGTGATATATCCGAATTCGTGTTATAATGGAGCATGCTATAGCAGGGTCACACTGTATTTAGCAACATGCTACTGGGAATTCCTACTGTTTATACTGTGTAAGTGACTTCTTACAGGGAATTCCCTGGTGGACCATCCATGGATTTAAGAACAAGACAGAAAAGTGATTTCAAGCAAAGCATGAAAAATAATTTTCACAAAGTTAAATTAATTCACAGTACACTGCTCCCTCAGCAACTCATGCCTGGATAACTTTTGAACCCACTTATAACATGGTGGCGGGTGTGGATCCCAGTTTTTTTTTCTCAAGAAAATGCCAAAAGAATTGGCACCTATGTGTTGAATGTGAAGATAATTGAGATAAAAATTGATGAAAAAACCCTGATATATTGTTCATCCCATGGTCCAAAATGGCGGGTAATAGCTGGAATAATCATCATCGAATTCTTAATTTGTAACTCATTGCTTATTACTGACATGTATATTCGCTAAATACATGTACCTTGCCTCCACATTGATTGAGCCCCTTGCAGTTCTGGGGTTGTAGAATTGGCCCGACGTGCCTCGCTACGTGTCGTAAGAGGCGACTAAGTAGAGGCAACCTGTTTGCCATGGGTTGCATCCTGTGTCGGGGGAGGAAAGGATCCTGGTAGTTGAGCAGAGGCTTTCCAATGCAATACACTACTTTGGCCTCTACTTCTTCTAGACAGGTAGTCGGGATGGGCCCAGTTTCGACAAATCGGCTGGCCACATCGAGCCCTAGAAAGTTTTCATTTAGTCACACTCTTTCTTTGTCTTTCTCATTGTATCTCTCTTGATACCACCATTGCCCCTACATTCTGTCCCTTTAACTTTCCCATGTCTTCAAAGACTTCCTAGAAGGTGGTGGCTTAACGGGTCAATCGGGCGGTAATTTTACCGACTGAGTATATCTTATGGGATGAATCAGGAGGTGATTTTGCCTACTGAGTATAACATCTGTGTATCCCTGGCACTTTAAAAGTGGCCCCTTGGTGGGTGGGGAGTACGAGTGCTGAATTTTAAATAAACCAACATGGAAATTTTTAAAAAAATCAACTCAAACGCACCAAAACTGGATCTGACTCAGATGACGAACCATGTTGTGTGGAGTCATTTCCATGCTTCATGGTTATACAGTCTAAAGACGATTCAAAACTGCTTGCCGCACTCTCTCCATTTGTTGTTGAAAAGACAGTTACGAGATCGATTAGCACACCAAAAAGTGTTAAAAAGTTGAAATCTGGCTGCCTACTTGTTGAGTGTGAGTGATGAGGTCAAACAGAGAATATCCGGAAAATGAAAATATTCTTCGATATTCCAGTGACCTCATTCGATCACACAACACTCAATACGTCCAAAGGCATGATTCGCTGTCGTGACTTGGCTGGAGTCAGTGACAAAGATATCATTGAAGGGATGAAAAACAAAGGTGTCACTGTGGTCCGCAGAATACAAATTAAACGTAACAACAATCTGCAGGACACCAACACCTTTGTACTCACCTTCAACAAACCAACAGTACCAAGATTGGTCAAAGTTGGCTTTTTGCAAGTGAAGGTTGAGATTTACATACCTAACCCCCTTCGATGCTGTAAATGTCAGAAATATGGCCATCAGGAAGACCGATGCTCAAAAAGCCCAATATGTGGCCAATGCGGAGACCATTCTCATCAGGAATCTTGAGTGTAGAGCAGCTCCACATTGTGTCAACTGTGGAAAGGAGCACCACGCCAATTCCAAGGATTGTGATACCTGGAAACAGGAGACGGAAATACAGAGGGTAAAGTACACATCCAACATTCCCTATCCAGAGGTCAGAAAAATTGTACAGGCAAAAGCATCCCTCACTGACCCATCCTTCTCCACTGTTGTGAAAAACAATCCCGAAACAACGAAGGACGCTCAAACACAGACAGATCCACCCAATGCAACATCATGCTGTAACACCCCCTATTACCAAGCACAGAAGAACACGGCATCTACTCAAACAACATTTAATAATACCCCACCACCGAAATCACCAAGGAATAAAAACAAATCTCAAGGAAATAGGCAGCAAAAGGGGTCAGATGATCCCATCAAACTCTATAACAGGTTTGGGGACATTGAGAGCATGGATGCAGAAGATACTGCTCCATGTTCTCAAAGTAGCTCCAGACCTAACAAAAAAAATCATCCCTGTACTTCCTCCAGAGAAATAACCACACAGATCGTCTCAGCGAAAGGTCTTACCTAGCTCCACAATCTCCACTTTCAACTTATAATGAAGAACACCATCATACAATGGAATTGTTGAGGAATTAAAGCCAATTACAATGATATTCTTCTGCTTTTAAACGAATATGATCCTGCAGTACTATGCCTTCAGGAAACATTTTTAAAACATATGGACAACATCACACTTAAAAACTACTCCCTGTTTAACAGCTACTTTCAGAATGTTGACAGGGCCTCAGGAGGAGTTTCTGTTGCTGTGAACAATAGAGCCCCTCATGGCGTCATCCCTTGAAACACAAATTTGCAAGCCACTGCTTTAAATGTCACTCTACATCGAGTGATTACATTTGTTCTATTTATATACCACCAAGCACCAACCTACTACCAAATGAATTAGACACTCTTGTTCAACAACTTCCCAGGCTGTTTGTTTTGCTCAGGGATTTTAATGTCCATAACATTTTATGGGGATCAAATCACATAAGTGACAGAAGCCACAAAGTAGAAGACTTCATTTCTAGACACGATTTGTGTCTATATAACACCAAATCTCGGACATACTTACACCCAGGAATGGGTACATACATGTGTATTGACTTGACAATTTCTTCTCCTTTGCTACTTTTGGATTATAATTGGAAGGTTGCTGATTACCTTCACAGCAGTGATCACTTTCCAATCTCCCTTGAAAATATTAACTCTACAATTGATGACGCAATTCCACAATGGAACTTAAAAAAGGCTGACTGGACCAAGTTTGAAACAATTTGTACAGCTAGGTTTAACAGGGATACTGTTCTAAACGACAATGACCCTATTTGACATTTTACTTCCGTCTTAATTGAGATTGCAGAAGAATCCATTCCTAAGTCCTCACCAAACTGTAAAAGAACCCAAAAACTGCAGTTCACCAAAGAATGTAAAGAAGCCATTAGACGCTGCCGAGAAGCACTGACAAAATTTAATAATTGTCCAATGCCAGAAAATTTAACTAAGTACCGTATTGTTCAGGCCAAAGCTTGCCGCATGATTAAAGAAAGTTAAAGAGCATCATGGAAAAAATATGTTTGAACTTTAAATTCTTGTTCCTCTATAAAGAAAGTTTGGGACACGATCCACAAAATAAATGGAAAGGGAAAACACAATTCTTTCCGACATCTGAAACTAAATAACAACAATTTCAATTCCAAACATGAAATAGTTAATATACTTGCTGATAGTTTCTCTAAAAATTCCTCATCATCTAATTATTCAGAAGCTTTCCAAAGATTAAAAGCTCAAAAAGAAAGACACGGTTGAAATTCACATCAAATAAGTCAGAAAGTTATAATCAACAATTTTCACTATTGGAGCTTATGGAATCTTTGAATAAGGCCCATGATACATCCACTGGGCCTGACGATATTACCAGTTTTTGAAACACCTTCCAGAACCATCATTAACAGTTCTTCTGGAAATCTTCAGTGGTTTATGGATTATTGGTAATGTACCAAAAATATGGAAAGAAGCAACAGTAATACCAATTCCCAAACCAGGTAAAGATAGCGCAGATCCTATCAACTATAGACCCATAGCACTGACGAGCTGCATGTACAAAACAGTGGAATGAATGATCAATTCTCAGCTTGTATGGTATTTGGAAACCAACAATTTAATATCTCCTTTCCAAAGTGGCTTTCGTTATGGTTGTAGCACCAATGATCATCTGGTTAGACTGGAAACGTTTTTTATTCGCGACGCTTTTATCAAGAAGGAACATTTAGTAGCGGTTTTCTTTGACTTAGAAAAGGCCTATGACACGATGTGGAAGTACAGGATACTGAATGACCTGCACGATCTGGGTCTAAAAGGCTGTCTGCCCTCTTTCATATCAAACTTTCTCTCAGACAAAGAATTCAAGGTACGAGTGGGCTCCACCCTCTCTGATATGCACGAGCAAGTAATGGGTGTTCCCCAGGGCAGTATTTTATCTTTGACGCTTTTCAACATCAAAATCAATAGCACCACCAAGTGTCTGGCTCCTGGTGTGGATTGCTCCTTATACGTTGATGACTTTCTAATATGTTATCGATCAAAGCACATGCATACAATTGAAAGACAACTACAGCAAAAT
Organism: Megalonaias nervosa; assembly: GCA_016617855.1. NCBI lineage: Eukaryota > Metazoa > Mollusca > Bivalvia > Unionida > Unionidae > Megalonaias > Megalonaias nervosa. The sequence continues at coordinate 64,247 of JAECUM010004910.1, forward strand.
ATGAACAAGATTCAAAATTGGGCCAATACTAACGGTTTCAAATTCTCGAAATGAAAAACAGTATGTATGCATTTCTGTCAATAATGAAGACATCATGATGAACCTAAACTCACGCTGGATGGAACACCTGTTCCAGTTGTTGAGGAAACAAAGTTTTTAGGTATTATCTTTGACAGAAAACTGACTTTTATTCCACACCTAAAGAACTTGAAAGCTAAATGCTTGAAATCTCTAGATATACTTAAAGTAGTAGCACACACTGACTGGGGTGCTGATAGAAAAGTCCTCCACAGTTTATATAGAATGTTTATTCGCTCCAAACTAGACTATGGTTGCATTGTTTATGGTTCAGCTAGGAAGTCCTATTTGAAGATGCTTGACCCAATTCATCATCAAGGAATAAAACTCGCTTTGGGAGCATTTAAGACATCCCCATGTGAAAGCCTTCTCGTTGAAGCGAATGAACCACCTTTATCACATTGTAGAGAAATGCTTACCGCACAGTATGCTCTCAAGTTAAGATCAAACCCTCTGAACCCTGCTTTTTCGGCTGTTTTTCAACCCAAATACAAAACCTTATATGAAAATAAACCAAATGCCACACCTACCTTTGGCATTAGAATATCATCCAGCCTTGACAGTAACAGAATTGATCTTTCAAAAATTCAGAAAACATCCATCTCCAAAACACCTCCCTGGCTACTCAAACAACCAAAAGTACTGTTTACGTTACACAGACAAACCCTTCCATCTTCCACAGCTTTTATAATGAACTCCTCACCCAGTTTGAAAACAACACAAGAATTTATACAGATGGATCAAAAGATGAGGAAAAGGCTGCTGCAGCCTTCGTTAATGGAAAACACACAACAAAAGTTAGCTTGCCAAATGGTACATCAATTTTTTCAGCCGAAATCAGAGCAATAGACCATGCTCTGCAATATATCGAAAACAAACGTATTTTAAACAGCATCATCACCGACTCACTATCAGTACTTCAATCCCTACACAACAGAAAACTGGAGAACCCATTATTAACCAATATTCTCAAAAATACTAAGCTGAGTATCTCCCACAATATAGTATACTGTTGGTTACCCAGTCATATTGGCATTAAAGGTAATGAAAAAGCAGACTGCGCTGCTAAAATGGCCCTATCCCTAGAACCATCTGATTTTAAAATACCGTATACTGATTTTATACCTAGTATCAAAGAATTTTTACGTCAGAAATGGCAGGCATCATGGAACGATGCAGTCAATAACAAACTTCATGCCATCAAGCCAGCACTAGAATGGACTCCTTCTTACAGAGCCATCCGTAGGGAGGAGGTAGTCATTGCAAGAAGAATTTGAATTGGTCATACTTATATAACTCACACTCACATACTAAAAGGTGAAGACCCACCAGAGTGCATTTCTTGCAATGAACCATTCACTGTTAAGTACTTTATAATGGAGTGTTTCAACCTCCAGCCTATGTGCGATCAATATTACAGTGTGCATGACATGAGGGAACTCTTTGATACAATAAACGTTACTTAATGTATTATAGAATTCCTGAATGAAGCAAACATTTATTATAAGCTATAACTTTTATGCTATCACCTTGAGCAGTTTTATGTAATGTATATACCGTCCCTTATTTTCAATAACTTTTCATCTGTCTTCATTATCATACACCATTTACATTCCCCATTGATTGGGAAGCTTTATTTATTTATTACCTTTACCATCTTTTCATTTTACTTTCAGCTGTGTGGTTTCATATCAGTGGTCGATAGAAACCTTTTACCACTTTTAAATATTCTTAGATATAACCTTTTGTATGGCGCTAAATAGCCTGACAGTACTGGTGTGCCGTAAAAATACAACCAACCAACCACATTGATTGATAAATCCGCTTGTAAACAAGCACTACTATACATATAGTGGATATTTCTGTGTGCAGGTTATGCTTTCTGGTCCTAATAGTGGCAGATGGATCTGCTGTGTATGTTCATGTTACAATCAGTTTTATTGGTCAATAATGGAAAGTAAAAGGACATTTAACCAATAAAAATAGAGTTAACAAATAATTATTTTTATTAAATCGGGGTATTTTCTGAAATTTTGTACATGGTGTTAGTTTATACTTGCATTTGTAGTTGACAGTGGAAATTAACAATGGTTTTTATTACACCAGCAATTCAGGATCTCAATTTTCAGGTATTTCCGAGGATGAGCTTGACTGTGTTGAAGTAAGAAGTGTTGGCGATGACATTGAACTATCTTCATTGTCATGTCTGTATGAAATTGAGACAGAATCCACTGATAAAGACAGCAGTGTGTTGACAAGAGAGCCACGTGTCTTCATTGTCATGTCTATATGAAATTGAGACAGAATCCACTGATAAAGACAGCAGTGTGTTGACAAGATGCTCTGAAGAGTTTGCTGAAAGCATCAGCCTAACTTTCATTTTAGACGAGAGGAAGAAAGAGATTGATTTTTTTCCTTGAAATTTGTTCCCCTGGTGTACATTGAAGCAGTTGAAGAGCAGCTTAAGAAGCAGTAGAACATAATGACTAGTAAACATTTTAAAATAATTATATATACATATTTGACTAATAAGTTTGTAAAACAAAAGACTGCATTTTAGTGTTAAAAATAGCTTTTTTTGTTCTATTCATGGATTTAAATAATGTTCTTATGTATGTCAGCAGGATAAACGAAACCCACAGACAAAAGCTTTTATATATATGCTTGGTTTAAGTCTGTAAATCAGTCTGTGATACAGAAAATAATTAAATCAATTAGCCCATATCCCCAAATCATCAGTTTAAAAGTTATCATTTGGCTGTAGCAGCATCAGGCTCTGTAGCCCCAGATTGGCTGTAGTAGTAATCCCAGCAGCCAGGCAGAGCAGTGAGCCACTACAGCAGTGTAGTAGTTACAGAGTTAATAAGAAGTACTACATTTTGTTACGACAAAATTATCTAGGTATACTGTAAATAACAATATTTGATGCAATTTGATCAGTAAAAATTTCATTAATGCCTACTGATGGCAACACTTCAGGAAATTAACACCAATGAAGTATACTTTGTCAAGTGAAACTCGTGTTTTAGTTCTATTTTAATTTGGTTTTCAGTGTGAATCATAAATGCAATATGCCTAGTTGTATTCAGATGTGAAAAATGTTAATCTACTTTCAGTAATGTCCACGAGCATTTCTTTGAGACCCTAATTAAATGCAGACTGTGTTTTGATCTCCAGTTTGCAGACATATTTGTTACATTGTAACACTCAATTGAAAGATGATTTGTTTTGTATTGTCATGATAATTATGTCTTTTGTATCAACTCAAATAATGGGTTGTGGAATATAAAAAAGGTATTACAAGACATGTAAATGTTACCTGCATATGGGCTAGTGGTCACAGTTGTGTATCAGTTCAATCATTTCAGCTGACTTCTCAATCGCTGTTATGAATATTGTTGTGTAAGTAACAGAAGAATATTGTTGTGGAAGTAAGAGAATTAAACTACCTTAAATTGTCCTTGTCACAAATGTCATCAAAGATAGCAAGGCAACCAAGTGAAATGATCACATCATGAATGGAAAGTTTTCTTGGATGGATATGGTTCATCATGGAGAAGTGAATTACAAAGTTTGTAGTGAACTTAAAATTCCCAAATTGGTACTCAGATGTCTGCTCAAGGATGAGCACAAGTTTCACTATTACTTACAGTAAAATTATAGCATCAGTGTTTTACTAATAAAATGATTTTATAAAACTGAGTTTCAATGGGGACACTTCTTTAATGGAATAATTGTCTTTTGGTTTTTGAAAAAAAGAAGACATTTTGTTTTGTTGTGCAGAAAGCAGTGGTGTAACCCATGGTGTTTTGCTGGTACACGAGTCACACATAAATGATTTGTTGAAACCTCTTGGAGCCATGTCTTTCACAATCTTTCAGAGAATTATCTTGAAAATAAAGGTAATTTATACCGAAAGCAAAATATTTCACTAGATAAAGCTGTTTATTGACAGATATTCCCAACACTATTATAAAATAAGTCTTCAGCCATTAAACAGCACTGCTACACTCCCTCCCCCCCCCCCACTTGCCAATCTTCATGATGTCTAGCCAGGTTGGAACCCCCTCCTTCATTTTTAGAGGTCCCTTGATAACTTGTGCCTTCACTTACATTATGCAGTCTGTATTTTTGGACCCCACTGTGCGTGAGTTATCAAGGGATAGATGTATGTGATAATGTGTAATCCTAGGATTCTATTAGCTTGGATGAAAATGTATAATTGTAAAGAAGGAAGCCATTTATGGAAGGGGTCACTTGTGAATAGTGTTGGGGGTTTTTTATAGGAATTTTCCCATTGTAATGTTCACTTGTACAAATAAATCTGTACAAAAATGGCTTTCATGACATTAATATAGCAGAGAGCAATGTTATTTGATTGAACAATTCATATATGTTGAATTTTTGAAGCATCATACTGAAAGTTTCAAATATTTTCAGCTATTATTTTATTACTGAAAAACTCAGTTGATAGTAATTTGAATTTATTTACATGTATTGATACTTCACTTTGCAGATGATGAATTTAATAAAAACCCGAAAGCTGCTAATGATATTCTCTCAGGGACAACAGCTGCAGCACTGGAGAGAGAGTGTATTGAACTGAAAAAACAAATTGCAGTTTCTGAGGAGGAGTTGAAACAGATTTACACAGAGGTATTTATTTGCAATAACAAAGTACTATAAATTTAATAGTGAATACAGCATGCCTCTTTTCCAAGTTTATCCCTATCATGCACCCCTGCGGGGTATATATCTCTGTGTGTTACGCAATTTGAATTTTACTCATATTATCATGTTGTAGTAATCTTTTAAAAAAGACTGATTTCCTATCTCAGACAATGCACCAAGTTCAAAATAGTAAATGAGTCTAATGTTGATTATATAGTTATGTTTTACATTTCAGATGAATATTTTGAAGTTTAAAGACAATATAATAACAAGAAGACAAGATCATAATAAAATCAGCATCTTCAATTTAATAAATTACTAATTTATGAAGAGCGACAATGTAATTACAGTTACTAAAATCTTAAACTGCCATAGATATATTTTTAGAATGCAAACTTCTGTAGCGCAGTATAAAAGTGTCATTAAGTTTAAAAAATAAGTTATAACAATTTTGTTAATTTGAATTTATGAACTTCTGTAACACCAAATTTAAGTTATAACATTATGTATTGTAAAGCTACTTAATAACTAACTGTTGATACATACAATACTGCAGCTTTAAAAAATGCATCCTACACATCGTCATAAAATAAACAGTACATGCTGCAGTCGTTAGGCAAAGTAAGTTTATTCTGCATCACTTGAGTCATAACTAGTAGCATCCTCCTCAGTGTCTGAATTTTTAAAACCTTCACAACTTGCATCATTCTCACTATCTTGAAAAAATATCCATAACCTAAGCTGGGCATGCTTCATTGAAAGTTAATGCCTATGATACTAAGTCTGATATGCTGTCATAGTCAGATTCAGAACTAGACGAGTCAACTTCGGAAGAATTTCACATTTACAGAATCCATTGTGTGGCTTTGGTCCAACATTTAACAAAGAGAGCATGTGGCATCATTGTGGAATAATTGAGATGGCTCAAGGAGAGGAAACTAATTTTGAATTGAGCCAGTTTGGTTGAAATGGCTCTGCTGTGGTTTGTCCTTTTATCAAACAGACGATGTGAGTTGAGCTTAGTGTTGCGAATATGTAATTAAATTGCTTGTTTGTTTGTTTTAAATTCTTTTTTTTTTTGTTTTTGTTTCATTACATTTTATTGTAATGATTATTTTCACCAGATTTGATATTTTTGAAAAATTTCAGTCTTCTGTTTAGACCTGATTAGAATGCAAAAGTATTGCTTTATCACTATTTTTAGCTAATCTTAGCAGTTCTTAACCTTGGTTCCGATTTTTGTATACATTGAATGAAAACGATTGGCTATTACCGAGGTCATGTTCGGCCTATGTGTTTGCTAAGTTGTAAACAGCCTTTCTTTTTTATTTATTTCCAGCGTGAGAATCTGATTCTTGGATAGGGCTATTCCAGGCCTATGTGTAAAATGGCATTTTTTTTACTCCGCTGTTCAAATTAGTGATCACTTAGCCCCGTCACATGAGCCACTGTATGATCTAAAATCATGGGTTAAAACAGATGTTTTCTAGTAGACTAGGCAGTCATGTTTTACACCTTTAGAGCTCAAGGTGTTTCTATTGTTAATGCCAGTTTGTTTTGAAGTTCATCTATTTTTTGGGATTTAATAATTTATCTTCTCTGGAAAACAACACAAGTGCTTTTCTTTATAAAACTTCTGGGACAAAGACATTTAGTGGAAATTTATTCTGGAATTCTAAACAGAACATTATAAATTGTGATTTAACAAGGAACTGTTGCAATCAATACTATGACCTCATCTGATGTCAACACCTTCCATATTGGAACTTCATAGAGATTCGAACCTGGATTCAATTAGAACTGTTTAGTAATAGGACTTACATTTTTCAATTCAAGGATTAATTTTTGGATTATATTCACAAACCATAAGTCCTATTTCATATTTTTACCTTGTTTTCTAGGGAAATAAATTATTTTGTTAAAATTTACAAAGCTTGTTGGCTTCACTCTTTTCTTTTGTTACTTTTGTATGAGCCTTCACGTAACATTAGACAGTTTCAGGTATCAATGGTAAACAGAAAGAAAGATTCATCATACAATACTATTTTATGCTATGTTTATAAGGAAAAAAGGCAACACAGATTTTGGTCATTTATTATTCTTTACAAAAACCTGTGGGTTATGTATGTCCACAGGTATTCTAGTTTATTTTTTATGCACAGTAGAAAAAAATGGGGGTAATACAAGTGCATGTTATAATTGGATGTGTGCTATATTTGCTAATTTACTTTAATAGTAATACATGTAACACTTGGATTTTTCTTCCTTAGAAGTGGAACCTGGAGGCTGCGGCTGCCACCCCTTGAATTGGTTAAATTGATCTAAACTATACATTTTGGAAATAAAAGACAGATTCTGTCTCATATGATTTGACAATTTTTGTTCTTTGAATAAGATTACAAACATTTTAAGACCAATTTTAAGTGTCTTCCTTTTAGTCCCATGAATTTGGAATTTTCAGGTGAAAATTCGGAAAATTATGCATATCTTTATTTTAGGATGGAAAATGAGGTCTTTTTTGGGGTCCCAGACTTGACCAACAAAAATCCATATACATAATGTGTTTATTACTTTATGCATGGCACTCTTGTTTATTTATCTGTTATGGATGGGTTCACCTTGATGAAATATTTTATGGTTCCTAAAGGTACCACCATGCATGATATATTTATGATTATATTTACAGAATTATACAAGTGGGTTAGTGATCTAAGAATATTTAGGTTCATTGCATCACTAGGAGTCTTTTAAAGTCATCAGTTTAAGCTTCCATATAACTTTGCATTTTAGAGCATCACAGTCAGGGGCTTGGCTTTTTGGGCATATGGCTTTTGAATAAACAGTGTTTACAATGTTTTAAACTTGTTGTTTGAAATGAGTTAGTCACTTTAAGGGAAAACAAAGATATACTTGTATGAAATTTAATTTTAAGCATTTATATTGACTTTATTTCATGTTGAAAACTGTTAAGAATGTTGGCTTCCTATGCATGTCATGATATGAATAATGTCTATTTATCAAGGCCATTTGTAACATAAATACATTTGCACACACAGACACAAATACACACACACACACACACAAGTTATGGATCATGGTTCATTAGATTGATTTATTTACTCTTGCTTATTCCAATGTTTTGTGTTTCACACATTGCCTTGCAAGATTTTCATTCATATGGAATTACTTTTGATGCTTTTTTACTCAAGCTGTTGTTGATCAGGTGAAGAACAGTTTCATGATTTTTTTAATAAGATGAAACAGTACAACAGTCTTAAGAGACACCAGAATTTGATCAACATGTACTATGATAAAACAGATTGAATAGAAATTCTGTTGGCCTCCTGTGTGGTGCTTTTATTTAAAACTTGTATTATACAGACATGGTGTCTTCTTAGAACTAACATTAGTACCCATGCTTCATACGTGGGCTACTAAAACAAGCATATATGTATCAATAGAGCAGCCGGGTGTGTTTCACAGCCTGTGCTTTTTCAGCATATTGTCAAAACATTTGATGATGTTCCATACATTTACTGAAAGAAATTCAATAGTTCTTTTATTTAATACCAGAATTGCTGAATTTCATTGTAGAAATGAATGTAAAATAGCGTTGACCTTCGTTATACATTTTCCTTTGGATCGTCCACCATATTATTTCATCTAATAAATACTTCCGTCTTCAGCCTCTTTTTTTTCATGTGCCATAGAAGGACATTGCATCCTTATTTGGAAATGTAGGCAGATCTTAGTAAATGGCATGCATTGAATAACGTATAGAACATCCATTAATATAGTATAGCAAACCTTATTTGGAAAACAAGTTACTGCAAGAATCTCACATTATTTTTCATGGAGGACATGGTGTTGTTAGTGTAAATATACAGTATGACCCTGCAATAACACGGTAGTTGGGAGCCATTGAACCCAACCGTGTTATAGACCAAACCATGTTATAAGCAACCAGGTCAGTTAGCTGAAGAAAATGATGCATGTACTCCAAAAATTTAAGGGGGGGGTAGGTATTAAATGTGGGTGTAAAAAATATGTGCTTCGTTGGCACAGTTACAATCTCATCACACACATTGAATTGACAATATTAGTAATTCCATCAAAAATATGCACACAGAGATTTAAAATATTCAATAATTTTGTCACAGGTCATATAGGTATGAATTCTGTGGAAAAAAATAGCACAGTCACGTAACAAATGATGAAGCACATTTACTTTTCAGTATGTCCCAAGTTGATGAAAGTTTTAAGCTTTTTAAGCTGCCTTAGGTATGATTCGTAAGCATAAACTTTTTTCCTGCAGAAAGAAAACTTTCACAGCACAGTAAATGTGTTCGAGACACATTGGAAAATGAAACAATCCATCAGATTCCATTGCATTTATTTAAGTTTGGTACTGACTTCCTTTGAAGAAAGGTTCTTTGTTTTTATTGAAGATTGTAGTCAGCTTTCTTTGATGAAGGGTGCATGCATTATTGAAGTCACCATTAAAGGACAGCTTTGGAGAACCAAACAAATGCCCGTTTCTTATTGTGGCAGAAGCATCAAACAATTGACTGATAATTTTTTTTTTCCATTTGCTTAATACATTTTCATAACAATTGGTGCCTCAATGGTAATCAGTTTTCTTTTAAATTTCAGCAAACTACTTTATCTGGGTACAGTTTTAAAAAAAGGAATTGGGTGTTTTTTGGTCGATTGTAGTTACTGTTCCTCACTGCCTATTGAATAGACCAACAAGTACAAGATCTTGGTTTTTGTTTTTTTTGTTTTGTTTTGTTTTTTTACATTTGTGGTAGCAGAGTGATGCTGCCGTCCACACATGCATCAGAAATTTAAAAAAGGGTCAACAGATGATAGAAATGCAGGTTGTCTGGTCTGATAAAGGGTTACTACAGAAAAAATGTGAGTTCTGAAGGATTGAATTCTGACTGAAAAGAAGAGGAATTTTACTTACCAACCACCTACAAATGTCAATCTATGTAAATATATTAATTACTAGCGAGCGGCCGAAAAGTCAATGAAAGATAGATTATGAGATAATGCCTTGTCCTGTTGATCTCCGTTACCAGAAATGTCAACAATAAAAAGCTGATATCTCACAGCATACAGTACTCATGCTAGATGTCAACATAAGCGGATTATGATATAACAATGCACCATTAAGATGGTTTGTCAATATGGACAAAGAATTTGTTCATGTAACAATAAATAAATTTCATTGCATGTATATCAAGGTGGCGTCATCCTTTCATGGGGCCTATGAATTTCTCCAATCCAAACCGATTGTTGTATATACAAGTTTAAACATCACTAGATGGTATATTCTGCAGCCAATAAGGGAAAAAAATCACAATTTTGCGACATTGGTGAAGCCCTGCACAATCCCTGAATAAACTTTTTACACATTATTTTTCATACTTTTAAGAAGAAAAAACTATTTTTTCGTGTACAAGAAAAGTACATAAAATTTCAGGATCCATGCCACGGTTGTTTTCTATTATTCATACGCGATCTCTTCCACAAAATGATAATAAATGTTTTATGTTTTTCTCGTACTTTTAAAAAAGAATTTTTTTCAGGTACAAGAAAATACATGTACATGAGATTTCAGGAGCCACGCCATGCCATGACCGTGTTATATCTGAATTCATGTTATAACGGAGCTTGCTATAGCAGGGTCACACTGTACCAATATATTTTATCTTATATTAGCATAATAACATCATCATAAGCCCAACTTCCTTCAAAATATGATCTTTTTAGGGAATATAATTTTACCCAATTATACTTTTTTACTTTAACAATACTTTTATTTGCTCCATTACATGATATGGTATCAGTTCATAACCTTGATAACGTCAAGGATACGACATTGTAGCTTGGTTTCTTCTCAAATGGCATAAAAATAAAATGTAATTACTTTAACAAAAGTAGAGGAGAGTGTAGACCAACTATAAACCAATCTCCTGTGTAATTATTATCTTCTATATACTTTTATGCTTCAATCCATCATCAGATATGTAACTTATTTATAACTTTATTCATCTGTTTACAGATAGAAACTGAGAAGAAAGTGCAAGCCCAGATTGATCAAGCTGTCAAAGTATTGCATGTAAGGAAGTCTTACTTTAAACCGGTGGATAACATTCACCTGTATCACTGCCATTTGCAGCATATGGTCACTTTTTCGTAGATGCTATCCATTCTGAACTTTTTTGTAAAAATTCTGCAGATATATTAACAAAATTATGGAAAATCAAACTTTTTGGAGACCAAATTTTTGAACAGGAAATTTCTGTATGGACACAGTAGTAAGAAAAATACCTCAGTACCAGTGTGTTAGTCAGGTACATAGAATATAGTTTTTCAATACAAAAAAGTGAATGCAGATAGAAACTGGTTGATTAGACAGGATGGTTTAGTTGATGCTTCATTGCACAGCAACACAAGTAGGTTATTGAGAGCGAAGGCAATTGGAGTAAAGTGCTTTGCCCTTGTACACACCACCGTAGTCAATCTGGGCTTATCCAGTGATAGGATGAGCAAATACTGACCAAAACACAATGCCAGAACTGGTATAGAAGGTTGGACTGAATATAGTGGATGGGGAAATTTTCACATGGTTTTATTTTCAAGTCTTCTGTAACGAAGTGGGAAATGGTAAACATTCATCATTGTGCAAATTAGGATTTAAATAGTTTGTGCCACCAAGTGCCAGAATCAGAAAAATTAAGCATGCAGAAATATTCTTAAATTATAAAAGTGCAAAACTTTTAAACAGAAATTTACACTTATACCATATTTGCAAAGTTAACACATTGCTGTTGTGTTTTCCTTTTTAATTAAAGTGATAAGAATCTAAGGTGTTATACCATAAATTCACTTTTATTTGTTCACTACCAATTTTTTTTTTGCATTTTGTGATAATGGTTAACCTGTACAGTGCCAATTTTTGTTGATTGTGATAGTTGTGAATCTGTGTGGTACCAATTTCTGTGGACTTTTTTATAGCTAGGAATCACAAATTTTGATATGTCTGCAAATGTTGAAAATAGAACCCTAACTTCTGTTAAAAATGTATACAAAAACTTAAGCACTGATGAAAACACCTTTTTTCTTAACTATATTTTTGTCAAAAACAGGAAAATTGATACTGAAGAAAATAAATGAATTCACCCTGTTTGATTGAAATATAATCGTGACATTCTCATTTATCTTACAGAAGAGAAATGCAGCCCAGTTGACTAGACTGAAGCGACAACTCAAGGACATCAATCACATAAATCATCAATGGTTAGACCAAATTAGTGTACTAGAGACTCAAATAGCAGAAACAAAAGGAAACATAGCAGAATAGACTGGCAATGGCAGAAACAAAAGGAAACAGAAGAATAGACTAGCATCATAAATAGTTGGGAATGTAACAGAAAATCATATTCATTTTTAAATTCAAGAATTTTGTGGAAGGTGACATTAAATCGCAATAAAATTTACAAACATAGTATTTAATTTGCTTAAAATTTCCAGAATAAGCCATTACAGCCAGTTGATCACATCTATTGTGAAACACTAACAATGTACAGTGGATCCTCGTTAATCCGGACACCATTTTTCTCAGTGAATATATCAGAATTAATGAATTTTCTGGATAGTTGAATTCTGCACATTTTTATTTTACGATGTGATCATATCATATACATGTACTGTACATGTATTTGATAGCAGTACATGTACTGAATATGTGCTGGCAAATCTTGTTTTAGCTGGTCGGTATTTCTGCTCATCCACACTTGCATGTTGGTGTCGTCATAATGCATGTAATGTAAAAAGTAAAACAAATACAAATTGATATCTTGCAGTTAAATGTGTTATGGAAAACTAAGAAATTGTAGTCATTTTTATCAATCATATTTTACAACTATTATATCTGCTAATGTGCCAGTAATCGATGTTGCTTTTTATTCTGAAATGAATTAAGCCCAATACTGTCCAATGAATCAACTTTATTTGTGCAGACATTAACAAACTGATTGTTACATACAATTAGTAAACAACTAAGAGACTTCGGATACACTTAATTTATTAACCATATGTTATACAAAAAGTGGGGATGATTTGATCAGTTTTTTTGTTTAATTATTAAACCTTATTGGCAAGTAGCAAAAGCTGACATTGTTTATACAATCGCTGGTTACAATACAATCATGCTACTTGAAGTTTTTCCACACACATGATCACATGATCAATTTCGAACTTTTAATGTGCCACTAGAATTTGACGAGTCAGAGATTGATATATTGACACACCTGCAAATTCATGTAGGTGAATCAGTTATCCAACTGATTGTATTTTCATTTATAATTTTTCAAATTTTGTTATTTTTGGACATTATTTCTTGATTATCGAAGCAAGTTTCATAGTAATTTTTACACGTTGGTCCCCAATTTCCAGATCCAGAACATAGATTTCTGGCAGAGCAAATTAATGTTTAGGAATGGTGAACCCATGGAACTATATCCAGGTAGCAAGGTTTCTAGATAAACAGAGTTTGGATTAACAAGGTCTCTCTGTACATGTGCACTTCATCTTATAAGTTCATGAACAAACCATACAAGCCTGCTGTGATACCATGTATGGTGTCCCATGTATGCTATTAGCACAGATTGTTGTATCACTTATTGATAGCACCAGAATAAAATCTCCAACAATACTTTCTTTATATTAAACACTATATGTACTAAATAATATTAAAGTTTTGAAGCCGTTTATGTACATTTGAATTTTTTCTTCCTCAAAAGTTAAAAAAACTCATTTATTTTCAAATTTGTATTTTGTGTATGTCCATCTTCAGCTATGGAAGGTAATTCATTCCCAGGATAAAAAGTGGATTTCAGATAAAGAAATAAATTTAAATGTTAATGAGATGAAATAATTACTGAATGAGATCCAAATACACCATCAGTTTGAATGTGAGTACTACATAAGAAACTCTATTTACAAATAGTTTGCTTCAGGTTAACATCATTTATCACTTTGACTGCAAGGGATAGCATTTTCCCAGATTTGCATAATGAGGTACACATTTGTGTTATGCCTCTGGTTGCATACTTTTTGCACACACAACATCGGTGATTTCAACAGAATCCAGAAGCCAGTAAATTTTTGGGGCCATATATTGGTACAGGAATTTCTGTCTATAATGCTAGAATTAAAAACATTAATTTTAAGTTTTGTTGTACTGTTGGAGAAGAGTCATTTAATAAAGGTTAGCATCTTCTTCCATTTGATACAGACAAGTCTAAGCCAAGAAGACAATTTTTCTGATTATGCATTACTGAAGCACTTGCCTGATGACAGATTCAATCTATGCCCAAGAGAAACATAAATGTTCAGTCTGTTTCCTTTCTTGCCCAATTGATCATGACCAGAAGTGGTGACTCTTGGGTAAAATGTCAGTTGTGGAGAAAATCTTCAAAATGTTCATTTTTCATGCTGTTCATAAAACGTTTATGTATTGATTAAAATCCATTTCTCAGGCAAAATTTACCTTAATTGAATTTGCAAAATTTTCTGTTAAAGTTAGTGAAGAGTTAGATTGTTTGAGTCAGTGGAATTACCTCCCTTGACCACGGTTCAGATTGGTGTCATGCATAATGTAATTCTTGAACAAGCCAATCAGCCACTAATGTTGAAGTGTACTTATGGCACAGTAATTTCAAGTAAAAGTGAGAAATTTTGTGTGGTAGAGAGTCATGAATTTTGATGAAAAAAAGGCCTATTATTTTTTCATTTCAAAATTCCTAAATGAACAAAGAGAGCAAAAATATGGACCTTCCAATTTTACCATGTCAAAACGTGAGAAAATATGAAGAGTTTTTCAAGAAGACTCTACTGCTTATTCTATTTTATTTTTCCAAAGCATATTCCAAGGAATCAAATCATTACAATTCCTAAATATTGATAACAAGAGTAAGCTGTATCATTTAGTCAATCATCAAGAGAAAATATGAGAGCCAGCGAGAAAGAGAGAGAGTGAAAAAAACCAAGAACATTGAAAATAATAAAGTAATTCCTTTTCATATGGTACAGAAATTTGAACTGGAATCACATGTCTTCTTCATTAAACCTTTTACTTCATAAATTTTTCATGGAGAAAGAATAGTAAAAATCAAGTAGAGTATAGTGGTATATCAAGATATAAGGGGACACAGTTAAAGGTGGCCGGATCCCCATTGTACATTTTCAAAGAACTGCACTTTGTTTTTGAAGAGTTATAGTTGCTAAATTTGACTAAGAAAATGGAATCTCATGTATCTATTTCTTAATTTGGATTATATGTTAGAAAGTTCGAAAATGAGCTGTGGTCCTACTCAGTATTCTAATGCACTTAATTAATATAGCTAATTCTGTCCATCATCATCTGTTTTTCTTGCCACCATATGACCATATTAATTGTAACGGTAATTTTAGTTGCTTCAGTTTGAAAATTCCAAATGATCACTGTTCATTTCATAACCTATTTAAGATTCTTAACACAATGATGATCTCTACATTAGTTAGAGAGTTCTTTGCTAAGGAGTGGACAACCTAGACAATAATCTCTACATTAGCGAATATTTTGTTAAGGAGCAGACAACCTACAGAATAATCTCTACATTCGTGATTTCTTTGTTAAGG
The DNA here is from genome assembly GCA_016617855.1 of Megalonaias nervosa. Lineage (NCBI taxonomy): Eukaryota > Metazoa > Mollusca > Bivalvia > Unionida > Unionidae > Megalonaias > Megalonaias nervosa. The sequence continues at coordinate 79,688 of JAECUM010004910.1, forward strand.
AGCAGACAACCTACACAGTGATCTCTACATTAGTGACTTCTTTGTTAAGGAGCAGACAACATATACAATAATCTCTGCATTAGCGAATTCTTTGTTAAGGGGCAGATAACCTACACAATAATCTCTACACTGGTGACTTCTTTGCTAGGGGGCAGGCAACCTACACAATAATTTCTACATTTGTGAGTTCTTTGTTAAGGGGCAGATAACCTAAACAATCTCCACATTAGCAACTTCTTTAAGGGGCAGACAACCTACACAATCTCTACATTAGTGAGTTTTTTGTTCAACTGATGCGTCACTTCTCCATATGTATGAGGGACAAGTGAAACCTGTACAAACATTGTTGAGTGTCATATTTTGCAAGTGATGCAACAGAAATTTACAATAACAATGAATTTGGGGTTTTCAGGTATGGAAGATTCAAAGATAAGTTTAAACCGAAGTCTCTGTATTTATCCGTAAATAAAACAAATCATGATAAGGTTTATAACAAATTAGAGTTCTATAATTATGCACAAGAGTGGATGGTATGATAGTAAGATGAGATAGGCTAGTGGATACTTATGGATGCAGTATTTAAACAATGCAATCATTATGTCAAACTGTTTGCTTGCAGTTTGACGTAAATAAATGCATAAAAGCACATGATGAAAATAAAATACAACACATATTGTGACATATATTAAGCAGTGAGTAAAAATGAGTCTCCCCCTTTCAATTCTTTTGCCAGTGAATCTAATTTATTTTATAATTTATAACATTTTCATTACATGTCTATAGTATTATAAAATAAGCCTACAGCATTCTCTATCCAGAGCTTTGCCCACACCACAGTATATCTTTTTAAGTTAATTATTTTGTTTGTGCATTATAGTAAAACTTCAGGTTTACTTGTTTTCATTATAATTCTGTCACCTGGCAGCATGCATTTTCCCATGCATCTTTTTTAACACTTCCTAAATAGGCTTTTATCAACTAAGTAATTAAGAGATATTTATCATATTAGCTTGGCTGCAAGGCCAAGGGAGCTGATGGCATGGCCCTGCATCCATCATGAATCCATCTGTCAACAATTGCTTGTAACCACTCTGGAGTCTATATTTCTAATCTGATTTCAGTCAGACCTGGAATATGGGTTTTTATCATCGAGTTCTTGGATAAGTTTGATAATGAGTGAGATCCATGCATATTTATAAGATCTCGAGTCAGATCGGCTGACTATATTGCCATGCTGGAGATCATATTTCTGATCCAGCTTTATTCAACTTGGAATATATGCTTGTATCATTTAGATCTCAGGCAAGTTTGAATACTGAACAAGATTTATGCATACTAATTGGGTGATGCTGCATCTGTTTGGTTCTCCTTGTAACCCTTCTGGAAGCTGTATTTCAGATCCGATCTTGATCAGCCTTGCAATATGGGTTTATATCATCAAGATCTTGGATGGATTCAATATTGAACAAGATCTGTACATATTGGGATAATCTTGCTTGTGAATTGAGCTTATTATCATTTTGAAGGATGCATTTCTGATAGAATTGTTTATAAACTTCGAACATATACTTGAATCATTAAGATCTCGAACAAATTCAGTAAACAGTGAAAACCACACAAACTGATGAGGTCTTTTTGCATTAATTGGCTCAACTTGTTACCCCCATCCCCAGCAAGTAATACCTCTGGTCTTGTTTTTATCAAGACCTTGGATGGTTTTCATGATTGAGATCCATGCATATTAATGATGCAGTCTTCCTGTGATTGGCTGAGCTTTCTACCTCTCTAGAAATCATGTTTCTGATCAGATTTTGATCAAACTTGGAATTATGTACTTCTGTCATCAGGATCTTGGACTGTTCTGTAATGAGTGAGATCAGTGCATACTAACAAGGCAATTTTGTATCTGATTTACAATGCTTCGTACCATGGGATGTGTCCCATGTTGCAGGAGGAAAGGATCTTGGTAGTTGAGTAGCGGCCAACTGTTGCTCCTCCAGTGCAACACGCGATATTGGCCTCAACTTCAGCAAGACAGGTGGTCAGAAAGGCCAGGTCTGATCAATTGACTAGTCATGCCAAGCTTCAGGACTGTGTTAAAGATATTCGGTTTAACTGTATTTTGTAGTTTACAACTAACCTTTATGATTAGTCCAGATGGTGTTGTTCACCAAACCTTACAAAGGACACAACTTTGAGGGTAGTTGCAAAGGTCAATTGAGTAAAGTTCTACTTTGCTTTATAATATTACGCTGTTTAGCCCTGGTATGAGAAATGCAATAAATGAACATAAATCTCTATGCCCTTGTTGTACTCTGAGGTGGGAGTGGATCTGAGGTGGGAGTGGAGCACAGGCAGTGAAATAATAATCTGACATTACGGGAAAACAAACCAAAACTTCAACCATTCATGTGAGATTTGGTCTCCAGAGTAACAGGTAATATTTCAACCAGCGACTCGGACGAGGAAACTTGCACAAATCATGGAGATTGATCTGGATGTCTTGTCATTGAATACTATTATGAAAACCAAAACACTAAGCTATCACCTTTGCGATACCCAAATTATTTCAGGGCTTGGCTGGACAGCCAAGAAGTGTAAAAAAAACCCAAAAAACTCGATTGGACCAACTACTTGCAGAGTGTATCTGCAATACTCTGTAATTCACATCACTCAAAGCAGTTTGGTGAGATACCTATTGTGGTATTTCCATACAAAAGTCGAGACTAGGGAATAACTATTTTTTGATCTAGTAAATTTGAATGGCTGCAATGAGGTTGAGATGATCGGAAATCTTAGCTCTCAGAACGACTCACAAATGAAACGAACGCCATAACGGGAAGTTACTTCCCCCAAATACTTTCATACTAACGTTCAATTGTGCCGCTTTACCTAGATCGACCAAGGCCGGTTTCTTCTGTACCCCTGATTATCTTTCATTCCTAATCCTTTGCGATGTTTCAGCTATCAGAAATATGGCCGTCACAAAGATGGCTGCAGGAGGAGATACGGGCAGAAGCATCACGGTGTATCGTTTTGTTGAGAGAAAATCTATTGTGGGAATTGCAAGGCTGAACATTTCTCATACACTCGAGACTGTCCTTAGTGAAAACTGGAGACAGAGATCCAACGTGTGAAACAGGACAAAGGCATCAGGTATCCAGAAGCCAGGAAATTTGTGGAAATAACAGCTCCACTTAACACAGCTGGCAAATCATATACCATTAGGTTAATGTGGAGACGAAACCTTCCACAAATGATGTCTCTATGCGGACAGACACTACATGGTCATATGGTCAAACCAAATTCTTGTTACAACCAAAACCGTTTCAACCAGCTACCCAAACCTACTGGAAAGTAAATAACTTATATAATCAGTCTGACAATGTTGCAGTTAGGACATCTAATGCAACAAACGAAAACCACCAAAATCGAGCGCAAGAAAATATTAACTACTGTCTCGTGTGGACACAGAACCATACCACAGACTATCAACTATCCTGCCGAAAACTGGTTGAATTCAGTCCATCAAACAAGAACAGTCCCCGGGCACCAGCGGTAATTCATGTTTTCAACCAAACAGTGATAGAAATCAAGAATATACAAGACTTCCCAAAGAATCTGACAATTCAGCCAAGATCTTTAATAAGTTTGGGAGTCTAGTGAGTAATTTTGGAGACCAGAGAACTTCGTAATACCGCACTAAAGAATGCTTCTAGATGTTATATACCGTCACCATTTTAATAAATATGATTGATACCATAATACAGTGGAATTGTCAAGGATTAAAGTCAAATATTGATGAAATTAGTCTTCATTTTAAAGATACGATCCAATATATGTTTGTCTTAGGAAACCCTTTTTAAAAACAAACAAAAAATCTTTAAAGCGTCATACCATATTGCAGCTTTTCAAGAAATACAGACAAGTCTGCTGGAGGAGTGTCCATCATCGCAAATAAAACTCCTCACAGCCAGATTAATCTGAACACGTTGCATTAAATTCACTTTGTTCATTGTATCTCACTCCAAGCACTCCGATCAATCAATCTAATCTGAACCATCTTTTCAAACAGTTTTGATGCCTTTTGGTTTGTTTCGTAACCTTAATGGCCACCATGTTTGGGATTGTAAAGATATCAAAGAGAGAGAGGGAAGAAGATGGAAGCCTTTTATATGGACCAGTCGGATACCGGCCTGCTTTCTGCGTCCGTGGAGTTGAATGTCTACAGTCCATCTATTTTACTTGACTTCTCTTGGGAAGTTGGCGACGACCTATGTGGCCAGTTTCCAGTATATTTAAGAAGTAATATTGCAAACCTCAATGGCTCGGGCAGAGATGGCAATTACGCAAGGCAGATTGAAAAATCTCAAATCTGGTAAATATGAAGATTACAATAAACCTTTCACTTCCAGAGAGTTACAAGACTCTTTCAATCGAGCCCATGACGTTTCAGCAGAACCAGATGACATCCACTGTCAACTTTTAAAACTTCTTAACTTGACACAGTCATAAATACGCTGTCAAACATTTTGGATAAAACTGTGCAATTGGCAACTTCCCAATCTATGGGTTAATAACGGTGATACTATTACCAAGACCTGGAAAGGATCAAACCGATCCTTGCAATTATCGTCCCATATCATTTACAAGTTATATTTGCTTAGCTTGATGGCATGGCTGATAATGATAAACTACTCTGGTGCCTCGAAACTATCATACTATCGGACGTTCAGTATGGTTTCAGACTACAGAGAAGCACAATATACCATCTTCTCATGTTAGATAACTCGAGGATAAGTGTTAAAAGGTCGTGGATTTTAATACGAGTAGTGGCAAACACAGATCTGGAGCAGATCGGAAAGTCTTGCTGTGGTTGTACAGGTCATTGGTACCATCGAAACTTGACTATGGGTCAATTGTGCATGGATCATTTGTAAAATTTACCTGTAGATGCTTCAACCGATACACGGCCAGGGACTTGGACTCTGGTTGAGTGGATTTGGAATTTCCCGGTCAGAAAGATTCTGTGTTTAGGCAAATGAGCCATCACTTTATCTTGGATAAAACAAATTAGCTCTTCAGGAGGCTAGTAAATTATCTTCTAATCCAATCCCTCACATGCAATGAATAAGTCCAAATACCAACAATGAATTTCAGAAACCAAACATAATGTTACACGCAAGGGTCTCAGACCAAAAGAATCAAACGCCAGCTTGAGCGTGGCTCGATAGTCCAAGTTTCCCCCCATTTTCAAGGATCTCAAGACAACGGTCGTTTTCAACTGAAATATTTTTAAACGCGCAAATACTACAGTAATTTGTCTTCAATCACATTTTGACCACACATCGCGAAACTTTCATTTTATGAAACTAATCAATGCTGTCACAAAGTCACACAGTGAATACTGTACATTATGACATCTGCTCCTAGAAATTGGCTAATTAATCGTGAAGAGAAATATCTTCCCGCCGACTTCCCATTAACAGTAAATAATCACTGAAATCAAACAAACCTATAAACTGAGACGTAAATACAAATAGCACATTCCCGAGGTTTGTTACAGTAATTTCACCTTTTGGTACACGAATTCTTCCTCACTTAGAAACAGCAAAAACCAAATGTTGGAATCATACAAAATTATGTCTTCCCAAATTATCAAGGTAGTTGTCAACACTTCTCAAGAAATAACTGACCTCTGCGAATTCCTAGGCGTCAACAAATCCTCCCCCTTTTCAGAGTAAATTTAATTAAATTAGAACCGTCTATCGTATGCATACGTCCCTGTATACTGACGGTTCGAACGATATAGACAAAGTTGGAGTTCCCATTACTGGATAATGCTTCAATTGTTGCTGCAGTAGTTACATATTCAGAACTGTGAAGTACGTTGAAATCACTCACAAACAAGTTTCACCATTTTTAAAGATTCAGTTTTCGATCTGAAAGCCTTGCAAAATCTTAAATGTGGCTACCTGTTAATATCCCAGATACTAAAGTAACTCGATGTTCTCACTTAATCTGAGAAAAATACTGTGCACTGTTGGCTGCCTTGTCACAGTTGCATAAAGGGTAGTGAAAGAGCAGATAAAGCAGCCAAACGTTGCCCTGCAGTCACCCGTCTCCGAATGGAAAATTCCATATACTGACTTCAAATATTGTATAAATCATTTCGTCATATTTGGCAAAATATATGGAATGAAAACTCCATAAGCAAACTTAAAAACATCTAACAAATTAATGCAGAGTGGCATCACTCGTATGGAATGCATCACAAGTATTGTGCCAATCGCGTTTTAGACACACATACCTGACACATGAGTACCTCCTGAAGGGTGACCCTCAACCAGAGTGCTTACCTTGTACAAAAATGTCCACTAACAGTGGAACACATTCTTGTCGAGTGTGTTTATTTCCACCCTGAGACCGAAGTATTTTGACGTGAACTGCTTGGAGAAGTTATATGAAAATATACCACTCGAGAAAATTGTAGATTTATTTAAGAAAATGTGGTTCGTACAACAAAATGTTAATCATGTTTCAAAGGATTTTACATGTGTTACCTTTATCTTTTAACTTGTATATATTTTACAGAATTTTAACATTTTTACGTTTTCTATTTCATCTTGTTATACTTAATGTTTACATTTATGTGGAAGGGTTTCCCTTTCTAATTTTTTTTTTTGCAATTCTGTTTACATTTATCGAACCTGGTTGGCACTGCACAGCCAATTTGTGCGGAGATGCCATAAAATATTGCACTACAATACAATACAATACGCCTTTCCGTCCGTCCGTACGTACATAATATATACATACATACATACATACATACATACATACATACATACATACATGTTTTTGATCAATCGAGTTATTATCAACATGATAAATGCTTTGGAAATAGTTTACATATGATGTGTTCTTACACTACATAAGCCTGCTTAGTGAAATGATCAACTGTTTAGTTATGTAATAATGTGAGCGTGAGCAATATCAGGTCCAATTGGGCCTCTTGTTATTGAAAGAACTGTAAATATATTGCTGTGGCTGGGTCTCAATATCATGCCTCCATGGGCCTTGTATCATTTAAGGGACTGTAAATATGTTGCAGTGGCTCATTATCAATATCAGGTCCAACTGGGCTATGTGCGATTCCACGAACTGTATATATGTTGCAGTGGCTCAGTATCGATATCAGGCCATTTGGGTCTTGTGTTTTTCCAAGAACTGTATATATATATTGCAGTGGCTCAGTATCAATATCAAGCCATTTGGGCCTTGTGTTATTCCAAGAACTGTATCTATGTTGCAGTGGCTCAGTATCGATATCAAGCCATTTGGGCCTTGTGTTATTCCAAGAACTGTATCTATGTTGCAGTGGCTCAGTATCGATATCAGGCCATTTGGGCCTTGTGTTATTCCAAGAACTGTAAATGTGCTGCAAATGCTCAGTATCGAAATCAGGCCTACTTGGGTTGTGTGTTATTCAAAGAACTGTAAATGTTTTTCATAGGTTCAGTATCAATAACAATGACCCTGATGATTCTGCATGATGCATTTTCCCAACTTAATAAGATGGACCCCATAAGATCGTTAGGGACAAAAAGCCAACAAAAATTTGAAACATCAAGATGACTAACGGAGGGAGGTTTTGCCCTCCCCCTTTCCCTACTTTTCAAACTGATGTTGCTACTTTATTTCTTATTGAAGCAGTTGTCAGCTCCATGGTCCGACCACAATGCTATCATTGTTGTTACTCGTGGTTTCTAGAGAAGCAAGATGGGGGTCATAGGCAGCCACCATATGTAACCATAATTTATGTTTTGAAAGCAGACAGGAAATTTTAATTTGGTTGTAGAGCGCACGTTTGTACGAAGCTTTTCAACTGCTGGCGGCAAGACTTTGTCCACATTTTGTTTGAAGTTTTTATTTGCATTATTTCCTGAACTCCTTCAAAGGTTATCATCATATTTGGCATGAATCAACATGAAGCTAAGACAACTCATTCAACGAAATGCTTGTTCACTCTTTTTAATTCGGGGTCAAGGTCACAGTCATAGAAAACAGTTGTGGTATGGTTTTGGCGAAATTATTTTCATTGGCTAATATTTTCCAAAGCCCATGATAGATTCTTATTGTAGAGGGCCTTCATTCCATGACATGTTTGCTTGCTCCAACGATCTTGGACTTAAGGTCACGGTCTTAGAAAATATGCGTTTAGGTTTTGGTTAACGATTTCTAATTTACTTGATTGAGTTTGATCAACATCATTCCGTGTCTTTGTTTAGTGGAGTTATAGCCCTTTTATCAGACCACTCATGTTTGTTTCCACACAGTAACTTCTTTGATTGCTAATATATTTTAACCAAATTTGGCATGCAGCTTGGTGTAGATGTGGCATTGTCCAGTTTGATTAACAGCAGCCTGCCTTCGTCATTGTTTATCCGAGTTATAGCTCCTGATTGTTTAGCAGAGTTATAGCCCCTGATTATAAGACTGGCATAATTAGGTGTTCTGCTCGATACTGATGAGACCTTGGCTGAATTCATTTGTGGGCGTTCTGCATATTCGTTTATCAGAGTTATAGCCCCTGATTGTTTAGCGGCGGTATAGCCTATGCATGCCAGATCCAACCGCTTTTTTTCTGCACAATTACTTCATTGATCATTATTGAATTTCAAACAGAGTAGGTATGCAGCTTGTTTTTCAGGAGAACTTTGCCAAGTCCAGTTGTCAGTAGTCTGTAGAACTATTGTCTCTGATATTCAGACTCGTCCACTTTTGTTTCCACAAAATAACTCCCTTAGTAATTATTGAATTTCAGCAAAACGCAGATGACGTCAACGAAAAGCAGGGAACATCAATTCCTGGAAATAGTTTGTTCTTATTGGGTTTCCATAAAATGCAGTGTATATACAGCATCACATCAACAAGAGTTTGGTTATTATTTGATACACAGGTGATCCTTATTTGAAATAAAACGTTTCTTCATCATAAGTCGTCCTTTTAGGCACATGGCTGATTATTCGATGATATTTTGCAATAAAATTGGAAAAAAAGAAAAATATGCCCCTGTGCATTGATCATCATGGGGAGACAAATATTTATAATCACTTTGGAGGAGATAAACATTTCTAATCACTTCTGACTACTCCCCTTTTTCTTTCCGTTGTCGCTTGTGACCTCTCGAATTCGATGACTTGATGTGAGCAACATGGCTGCTATATAATGCCTTCAAAATTGATATTCTGTTCCACCATCTTTAGACTCAGTGATGATATAGAATACGACTGGTCGTAAGAGGTGACTAATGTAGGTAAGAACCACGGTGGTTCAGTGGTAGAGTGCCGGACCTGAAGGATGCAGGTACGAATCCTCCCAATAGATCAACCTAAGTCGGCTACCGCATTGCGTTCTAAGACGAGACACTTCATTCCAATTGCCTCGGCACTAAATAATCTCCTTGTGCTGCTGCACCGTAAAATCAAAGCCATCCTATTCTGTTCCACATGTTTCTTATTTTATTGGATTTTATTTGATTGATTTTGTTCTGTACAATAAGATTTCGCAACCAATTTAAAATACGTTCCAGGGCAAGGAGGCAGAGTATGATATTCTTTGAGATGCAGAAAATGTGAGTATCTATAGATAGTCATCAATGACTGCGGAACACCCCAAGTATGATTTAATCTGTATGACAGGAGCTTACAAAACTAAAATGTGACATGACACTCCCAGCAGGATTTTTGAATGGGTGATTGGAAATAGCGTCCATAGTCCATCATCTTTGCGAAATAAAATTGATGAATTGGTATTACAATTTTCAATAGTAAATTTCAGAAAATGGAAATAATGTGACATTAAGGACTATCCAGTGATCCTTCTAAAGACCCCTGTATGGTCAAAGATATTTTTGATTTAATAGAAAAGGGCTTGGAATACCAAATTAACTTCCAGCGTGTCTTACAATACTGAGATGTGACAAAGGAAATGATCGCAAATATTTTTGGGAAATGATACTTGAAGTTGGAAGGAAACGTATATTGGAGTATCTGGATGTAAACATGTGTTAACAGCTGTTCATTTACTTATTTTCAATAGTATTCGCTAATTTACATAGTTTAGCAACAAAAGAAGCGAGAGCACATGCTTATCTTAGACTTTGTATGGTAAAATTAGGATCTGAAGAAGTGCTGACGGATAAACCAGCTGAGGTAATCAAGTTAATTAAATTGTGACAGGAAGTTGTGAAATTTAGAAATTGAAAAGGCGATTTGTGTGCTTTTTATTTGTTGAGCAGAAACACACGTTTAAATTTCCTATACAGACCTTTCATAGTAATTTGCTTGAGAGCATTATTGGCAAAGAAATATTAAACAATTAACTGGTACTGAATTTTAGAAATTTATGTAACAAATATTCAAAAATGAAAATGATCGTCAGCACAGTAATAGTAAATGTACATACATTTGACTTCTTGCTAAATGGGACATATTAGTTTACTGCTAATGTGGCTTAATTTACATTATTTAATACAGTGCCCGAAGTCAGTAAACATTTATGCAACAAGAACACATTCTAATAATTTTAATCATTTATTGACATGAATAATACAAAAAGACCTGTACTCAATTCTCTTGGGTTATTCTAATAAAGCAGAAGACCAGACAGGTATTTCCACGGTTCACCAGTCTTGCCAGTTAATGTCGTTGTATTGAGGCAGGATAGACATGTTGAAGAATCATGACATGTCAGCGTCCAAACTTTAGGTGTTCATTAATACTGTACTGAAATTTCAGTTTACTATAGCAACTGATACAAAAGATGAGATTTAAAAAATCCGAATACAGGCCATTAACATCCTCGACGAAGGAAAAGTGATACGTACATGGTACAGTATGTCTAATTCACGGGCGAGATTTTGATACGAACAGATACAATTAAACCATCAGTACGCATCGCCACCGATTACAAACCACACATCCTATGGAGTGCCTAAACTAGCATGTAATCAGTAATCCATACAAGAAAACATTATAACACTTCATTGTTCAAAACAAAAATAAACCAGACAAAAGTGCTAAAATATATCTGAAGAAAACCTTGCTACTATGTCCAAGGACTTTACATTTGGTATAACGCTATATGCAAATATAGGATCAACGTCTGTAACTGCTCTTGTGTTGTTGTTCTTGCCATATAATAATAAAGCAAGAACATGGATCTGGACTAGCACAAAGAGGGAATAACAAGAAAAGAAATATCGCAAAAGGAAAAATGCTCTTCCATCGTAACTAGTGGAAAAAAGCGTCTGAAAAGTTTCTCTCGTCTGGTACCTTGACCTTTGGTATACTCGCACCTTGTTACACTGAACACGGTACGAGTGGAATAAGGTCAGGTTACCTGACTAAAATTCTCCTTTGAAGAACAAAATTAGGAATAATTTATAAAGGCTCAGTTTTCAACCTTATTGTATGAAGTATATTCAAGATGTAAGGATTTCGAGTTTCAATTCAATTGTGCAATATGATTAGATGTTTAAAATGCTCTTTTTGAAATAGGATCTTTTTGAGGTTCCAATTAAGATATCAGGCAATTAATGACATAGGCAGTAGCAAAATTGTCTATTTCTTTTCAAGTTAAAGTTTTGCAATTTTAATCATGTTAAATGCAGGCTGATTACATGTGCGGATTTTCCCGCATTTGTCGGATAATTGTTTTTCACAACGTGATTTTTGGAACGATCAAAACTGAATTGCAAACTTTTTATTTTCTGTTTATGTTTTATTTTAAAATATAGGTGATAACTGTCAATACTGCATACTGTGGATTGAAGGACGGGAAATTATCTATTAAACAGTAGGATGTACCTCTATTTTGGTACTATTATTTTGCACTAAGTCCCTCATTAATTAAAGTCCCTCATTAATTCCCTTCAATTGCAAACTGATTTCCATAAATAACGATAAAAGGGAGTATTATTGGCAGTGAGTGGCCACTAAGTGAATGCTGGGAAGTCAGTTGTAGTAGCTCACGAAGCCACCGTCAAGTAAAAACAACCCGCATGTAAAGTAAGTTATGCGACGACACGAAAAAGTATTGATAGCAAAAACTAATGTAACATTGAAAGGGAGCAGTAAGAAATAATATGAGCATGACTTCACTGCACACAAATGCCATTATAATGTGTAAGAATTTCCAGTGTAGAAATACATTAAAGATGGGAATCGTCTGTTGCAGATTAGTCGGTGGTAGAAAGGTAATTCGGTGTCTCGGCGCTTGTAGATTCGCCTGCAAGTAGAAGGAAAATGGTATGTTAGACGGAATAATGCTTATTTGTGATGCTAAAAGCAAAGTTTCTAAATCGGCCGGATGAGATAAGAAGAGCAAGTATCATGTTACACGTGAGACTGGTTATTGGAGTCACGGCTTTTAAGTGGGCAATGCTCCTTTTAATGATGGAGTCTCCATCTTTAAGTGGCAAACGCTCCGTTTTATGGTAGAGTCTCAATCTTTAAGTGGCAAACGCTCCATTTTATAGTGGAGTCACGACCGTCAAATTGTTAATGTGTGATATATTCATGAAAACTCTGACAGGGGTGCATTGTGTATCAGCATAGGTATAGGTATTGCGTACGAATTCAATGAGATGGAAATTTCATTGCAATGAACGAAAAGAGCTATTTAAGTGTGTGTGTGTGTGTGTGTGTTTAATAAATAAACGTTTAACTTGTGTATTTATTTTACACCATAATAATATCTATAAATGTACCATTATGACGTTTGAGCTCTGCATATGTTGTATCATGTGTAACCAAAACTAAGACCAGCCTTAATCACAAAGTAGCTTTCATACAATCTAAACAGCATTAATATGTGTAGCCATTTATATTCCATCATTACTTTTAATGTACAACCATTAACATTCCATAATCACTTGTGCCATAATCAATCCCCACAAAATATAATTTATTCACAATAGAGTGTTCAAATAGTTGCTTTAGAATGTATCATGTTTAGTTTCAATTACCATCTCTACTTGAAAATTATCAAACCTTGTTTCTAAATATGTAGATCTTTAGTTTTATAGTAAACCGTGAGGTCTGCTAAATAAGAAACTAATTTCCGTCGAAATGTAGAATGAAAGAAAATACAATCTTATTGACTCTAATCTTAGTAAGGTCGATTGCACGGAGTTCTCAAAACTTAAATGATGTCTCCTGACAGCAAGATTGGAAGCACGAGATGGTCATTGGTAGTTTCAGATAGCCCAAGTGGGATAATAACTATGCCCCCTTGAAGGTGGTTTTACATCAGGTGGATCCTGTTGTGGTTTATTAGTGACCTTATACGACAGTTAAGGAATCGGTGTGCAATTCGTATTAGAGGACTCGCTTGCACCGAGTCCAATACTAATTTAACACTGACAGCAATAATCTCGTACATAGTCACTAACAAATTATATAACGAATTTATCCCACCAAAAGTCCTTTACATTAGACCTAAATAATAGAGACATCCCATTGTATTTCAATAATTTTATGAGGTGGGATAAGTTTTGATCTAAGATCCCCTGAGAAAGTGTTGACATCGTCTAAATGATGACGGTCATATTGTACATGACATCAAAAAGCCACTAGACTTGTATACAACTAAATTGTTCTTATAGCATTCTTACTGACTGATATAATTTTTATATTTTTTATTTAAATGTGTTTACTTGGTGTGCTTTGTGTTTTAATCTCACCTAAATACTTCCCAGTCTAAACATCCTCGGCATTTTTCATCGCGAGCTAATAAAATCCTTGGCTGTAACTACCGGACATTTTGAACTTACGTCAACCCAGTGGTTATCATTACGTCAAAAAACATAACTGAGGTCACAATTACGATCTGATGTGTCATCCCGAACAGGACCGTAAGCAATAGTTTCAGGCTATTGACCCGATGATTTCTTATTGTTTGTTTCATTACAGAGATGGATGAATAATATTAACAATTAAAATGTAGGTATATTAATGACTGCTGAAACGCTGCCGAATGATTTTTTTTTCTACACCTATAATAACCATTTATCTTCACATCCAGCCGAATCGACCATATCTTATTAATTTGGAAGTACCACTACGATCACCTCTGAGTCTTTATCAAAGAATCGAATTTATTGGACTTGCAGATGAATGAAACGACTATGTTCCGAATACATTTATCCCCAGGCCCTCCAATACCATTCTGAACTATATATATTATTTCTGTAGGACAAAATTATGCTTCGGATGTATATCGGCGCAGTAAGTTATAGAAAAATCATGCATTTTGTTCGCCGGAAAAGTCTCCACAAAAAAGAAACCCCATTCTATCAGGACCACCTAAATATTTCTGCATTTGCATAGGCTGTAGGATTGACCGAGTTATTACAAATGAAAAAAAAAATGTGTTCGATCAGTCGTACCTTCTCGGTCAATCCTTGCTTCATAAATAGCCTAAGTTGTATAGGGGAATCAATACGTTTCTCCAGAAATTTAAGACAAATGTAGATCACGATTGAAGAAAGAAAAACTACTCATTCTGGGTTTTAGTTAGTAGTTTCTAGGGACAACTCCGCAAAAGCATGTACGCTAGGTTCAATGCAAAGTACGGTACTGTCGTTTCGTGATAACATATCTTAAATAGCCGCAGTTATGTTTACATTTCCTTTCTCCATTTCGGCATTTTCCTCCTCCAGCTTTGTCGCCTACCCACATTGCCTCTTTGACTGAAGCAAAAGCGTCTTCCACTTTTCTACCTCCGAACACCTCACGGAAACCCAGACATATTATAATAATTTTAGGAGTCAGGAGAATTACATTCCTTAGGTGACTTATGTACAATAGATAAATACCAGATTTTTTAAGTTCCAGAAACTCGCTTGCTACTGTTGTGCCGTCCTTGTTACTGGTATGATCTTTTCTTTCCACCACTATGCTACTTCCAGATTTAGAACCTTCTCTGCTTATTTTATGCAAAAGTGTCTGTTTCTCCTCGAGATTAATATTTCCAGTGTTTTGTTCCTTTTCTTTATCCGTGGAATGTACGTGATTATGTTCATTTTCACGCTGCTGGGTCTGAACAGTTTGATCATTGGTCTTATTAGCATAATTCTTGTCTTTCTCTTTTGTCGCATGAGATCTGTCAGACAGTATTTTTTGCTTGGAAATTTTTTGATACGTAAGTTTTGTCGCACCAGTTGCGATTCCGCCTATTGATAGCGTGCCGTCAGAATTATCAGCAGCAATGTTCGGCAAAGACTTGGATACCGCATTGTAAACTTCTTTCCTTCCTTTAATTTCCTTGTACGATTCAGATTGCTACTTTGTGGGAAAAAATAAGAATGGTATTAAATTTTACAATAATTGTCTTGGAGTAAATTCTGGCATGGCTTTAAACAATCCGCATTGTTATTATTATGATACAAATAAGTGGCTTTCAATACACAGGTTATGAATCTGAGAGTAAATGCAAATAAAATCTTCATCAAAGAGAGGCTCCTTCAGAATGTTACAACATTAAGGACATTGGTTTGTTTTACTCTTATTAGATAATAATTTTAAACATACATGTGAATATCCAATATTGTTTGCAAGAAATATGGATTCAAACTATAAAATAAAGCTTTACACATCTTTCAGATTTTTTTTGTATCTGTACTTATTTGCAATAATATATGTCAGTTTGCAATAATCTATAATCTACGTAAGTTTGCAATAATCTGTGTAAATTTGCAATAATCTATGTCAATTTGCAATAATTTTTGTCAGTTGTAATAATCTATGTCAATTTTCAATAACTCTTGTCAGTTTGCAATAATCTATGTCAATTTGCAATAATCTATGTCAGTTTGCAATAATTTTTGTCAGTTTGCAATAATCTATGTCAATTTGCAATAATCTATGTCTGTTTGCAATAATCTATGTCAACTTGCAATAATCTATGTTAGTTTGAGTATGAGCTAAATTATGGTTACCCTTTGTTGGTTTGTGTTTAATTTCCATCGGGAGAATTGAATCAGCACCTAAATAGAATTAAAAGAAATAAACCTCATTTGAACGAATATAAAATCTAGAGAGAGCAGAACATCTCTCTCTCTCTCTCTCTCTCTCTCTCTCTCTGTATAGATATATATATATATATATATATATATATATATATATATATATAT